>ML847003.1:36981-51695 GCA_009831015.1 Picea engelmannii
ATCACTCTCTAGAGCTAGTGTACCAAGAAGAAATTCCAAACCATAACCAAGAGAGATTCCAAGCCTAAAACCGAAAATACAAGTTGCAGTAGCTACAACTGCAACTACTCTCCAGAGTTGCACACAACTAAATTTCTGCAGTTGCGAGTGAGTGTGTTCTAAATGAGATTTAGCACTCTGTATTTATACTATTCCTTCTTAGTTGTCTGGGCCAAATTCTCTTCATGGGGGATAAAACTCAATATTAAATTAATATCTTTAGTCGACTCGTCTTCTAGGCTTATTGTTCAAAGATTTAGGGTTTCTCTTTCTTCCCGGAATATTCTAGTCTTCTCAAGGTTACATGTGGAGGTTAATACCTCCCACAGATACCATAATATCAACACTATGAAGGTACCTACACCAAATCCAACTCAACAAGAAAATGGTTGGGGCATTGTACTAGTGGATGAGGTGTCGAGGGCTAGGAAGGCTAATGAATTTAGCTACAAAACCATATTTTGTGTACTTGTGTGTGGTGATGTAGAACATGTGGTGCTCCCTATGACCATCTATTCTTGGGACTCAGGTTCAACCGATGGTCTAGAAATTTTGAGTGTGCGATTAGAGTAGGACTTAATAAGCACAGAAGGTCAAAATCATGGAAGATGTGCATAGTACTTACAGTCCCAATGGTGAATTTGGATATTTTTATGTTGGTTTGGGTGCTGATGGTACAAAATCCAAGGAGGAGTGCTTGAACTTGGTAGAAACCATAAAAGGAATGAAAAAAGATGTCTAAATCTATAAATATGATAATGAAAGGCTTATGAGAGCCAAGTAACAACAAGATGACTTCAATGTCAAATTGATGCAAATCTTGAACAAAATAGAAAATAAAATGGATAAGGAGATAGAGACAAGTAAGTCATAAAGTCACAGGGATCATGATGAGAAAAGAAGAGAAGAAAGAAGTGTTGATAGGCATCATCACCACTAACCAAATAATTCATTTAAGAAAACGTGAAGTAGCTCAAATCTATCTCCTATCAAGAAGTATAAGAGAAGGACTGGGGTGGACGAGCTACAGGGATAAATGAATAAGATCGAGACTCATACCTTTGGCGGTGAGCATAAGAAGGATGTAGATGTGGAGACTTGGATGTTGGGTATGAGGAAGTACTTCCAGCTGCATAAATATTTTGCACGGGAATAAGGGAAAATTTATATCTATTAGATAAAAGGAAAGACATCAATGTGGTGGGATTAGTTCGTGCAAGTGAAACACATTGATGAGAAGAAGGTTACATGGAGGGAGTTCAAGAGGAATTTTCAAAAAGAAATCCTTAAACAAGCAGTAGTATGACAATAAAATGAAGGAGTTCTTTGAACTCAAACTTGGGAGTATGATAATAGATGACTATTAAAGGATATTCTTAGAGCTATTGAAATACATTGCATTCTTCAAGGATGAGCAACTTAAAATTTAGAGGTACTTGAGTGGGCTACCATCGTTTATCAGTGACAAGATACAATATAATGACCCCAAGACATTGGAGGAAACCATAAGGAGAGATAAATGTATCTATGATCAGCATAGGGGAAGAACAACTTTCCAAAAGGCTTGGGAAGAAAAGATGAAAAGAAACATGGATCAAAGGGAAAATGGGATAAGCCACCATTTTTCAGAAACACTGCACAAGGACATAAAAATCTTGAGCCCAAAATGTCAGATATAGTGGGGAAAAATTCATGGAAACAATATATTCAATGTTGGAATTGTGGTAGAGATCATATGCACAAACATTTCCCTCAAAGAGGTGATAAAGCGAGGACTACACAAAATGTACAACAAGCCGCGATAGTCGAATATATGGGAAGAAATGTACCTAGGATATATGCAACGCTGGATAACAAGTAGGTTGAGTTTCATTTGCACATGATCGAGGTGGAAGGTAATATTAATGATCAAATCATTACTAATTTAATTGACTCAAGATCTAGTCATAGTTATCTAGATCCTAATATGGTGGAAAGATTCCAATTGCTGAGAATCAAGCTTGGAAAACCTTTGTTGGTGTAGTTAGCTACAGGGGGAAAAAAGAAAATTAATGAGATTGTCAAGGCATGTCCAATGGAAATGAATGGGATGCACACAAAGGATGATTTGAATATCATACCTTTGGGATCATATGATTGCCTCATTGGTATGGATTGGATGGATGAGAATCATGCTTTCCTAGACTATTACAATAAGGCATTTACTTGGTTGTATGAGGAAGGGAACTTAAGGACAATTCAATAAATTCCAAAGGTTGTAACTATCAGAGAAGTTTCAGCCTTGCAACTGAAGAAAATATATAGGAAAGGATGTCAAGTATTTGCAGAGCACATGGAAGAGGCACCTAAGGATAAAGTGCCAAATTTTGAAGATTGCGCAATACTTAATGTGTTTGAGGATGTCTTTAAAGAGATATCGGTATTTCCTCTGAAAAGAGATATTGACTTCTCTATAAATCTAGTGCTAGGAGAAGCTCCTATACCCAAGACTCCTTATAGGATGAGTACGCCAGAATTGAAGGAGTTGCAGATGCAACTTGAAGATATTTTGAAGAAGGGGTATAAACACCCAAGTGTGTTACCTTGGGGTGCCCCAATATTGTTCGTGAAGAATAATGATGGTATATTGATAATTTTGATCAACTTTAGGCAATTGAACAAAGTAACGATAAATAACAAGTATCCTTTGCCAATGATAGATGACCTCTTTGATCAGCTGCAGGGCATGCAGATATTTTCAAAGATTGATATTATATCTAGCTATCACCAAGTGAGAATTAAGGAATAAGACATGAGTAAGACAACCTTCAGAACAAGGTATGGTCACTACGAGTTTACAGTGGTTCCATTTGGGATTTCAAATGCACCAGTTGTCTTCATGTGTTTGATGAATGGATTTTTCATAAGTTATTTAGATAAGTTTGTCATCGTATTTCTGGATGGCATACTTGTTTACTCAAAGTATGAAGAGGAGCATAAGAAACAATTGAGGATATTGTTGCAGGTATTGAGGGAGCATAAAATTTATGCAAAGTTGAGCAAGTTCTCATTTTACCAGAGGCAGATTCATTATTTGGGTCGTATTATTTCCAAGGAAGGAATAGGTGTAGATACATAAAATATAAAATTCATTAAGGAATGGTCAACACCAAGAAATGTCGCAAATGTGAGATCCTTTATGGGACTGGCAGGGTATTACAAATGGTTTATTGAAGGATTCTCAAACATTGTGCGTCCATTTGCATATTTGCAAAAGAAAGGTGTGTGATTTGAATGGAATCCAGATTGTGCAAGACGTTTTCAACACTTGAAGAGCTTGTTTAAAAGTGCACCAACTTTGAGAATTGTTGATCTTGATGCAAACTTCGGTGTGTGCACAAATGCATGCAAGGAAGGGATCAGTGGAGTCCTTAGTCAGAATGGTCATGTGGTATGCTATGAATCAAGAAATTTAAAATAGCATGAAAGGGTCTATGCTACTCATAACTTAGAATTGGTAGCTATAGTGCATGCCTTGAAAATGTCATGGCACTATCTCATGGGTAAAATATATGAGCTGAGGATAGACCATAATGGTCCAACTATATGTTTGGAAAACCAAGTTTAAATTCCAGACAAAGCATATGGTTATAATTCCTTAGTGAGTATGAATTTGACATAAAGCATATCAAAGCAAAAGAGAACAAGGTGGTTGATGCACTCAACATGAGGGTGCATGAGATGCATGTTACAACCATTAGCATGTACAAATATTATTTGTGTGATAGAATTTTAGAAGTTTCCAAATCAGATTAACACTATGTGGACATAAAGGTGACTTTACAACAAGGTATGTCGCAACAAAAATTTGAAGGATATGCATTAAGAGAGGATGTGATCATCATGTATAGGTGCATAAATGATTAGGAGTTGAAGAGCCTAATATTGTCAGAGATGCATAAGGTTCCTTATGTGGGACATCCAAGTTACCAGAAGAAAATTGTCGCAGTAAAAAAACAATACTATTGGCTAGGTATGAAAAAGGAATTTGTTGATTTTATTGCTAGATGTCTTGAATGCCAAAAGGTTAAGGTTGAACACAAACATCCAACAGTTTACTATAGTCATTTCCCATCCCTGAGTGGAAGTGGGAAGTTATAACGATGGATTTTATAACCAAGTTGCTTAGGCCTGCTAAGCAACATGATTCTATTATGGTGGTGGTGTACAAGATTACTAAAGATGTTAATTTTATTCCAGTGAAGTTAGCGCGCAAAGCAACCTGCATTGTTGAAATTTACATGCAAGAAATTTCTAGGCTGCATGGTGTACCTAAGAAAATTATGTCTGACTGAGATTCCAAATTCACCTCAAAATTTTGGAAAGGGATATTCATAGGATTTGGAACAAATCTGAACTTTTGCACAACATATCACCCTGAGACAAATGGACAGATAGAGAGGGTAAATCGAATGATTGAAGAGATTCTTAGGATGTATGTGATGGATAAACCATCAAAATGGGAAGACTTCCTTCACTTGGTATATTTTGTTTACAACAATGGGTATCAAGAATCTTTAAAGATGAGCCCATTTGAATCACTTTATGGTAGAAAGTGAAACACACCAGTGAGTTGGGATAACCCAACATACCGCGCCATGGTTGGACCAGATCTTCTTCAGAAAATGGAAGAGAATATGGTAAAGATAAGGCAAAAAAGTTGATCATATAAAAGAAGATCCCACAAAGAATTTAAAGTGGGAAACCACACGTTCTTGAAAATTAAATCCAGAAATAGTTCCCTGATGTTGGGGAAGTGTTTTTAAGTTGCTAGCGTGCTATTGTGGTCCATTTGAAATCCTAGAGAGGACTGGACCTGTCACATATATGCTTGCATTTCCTGCATCCTTGTGTATTCATAATGTTTTTCATGTGTCATTTCTTAAAAAGTACGTACTTGATTCTAAGCATATCATTGATTGGAATGTGATTTTGGTGGAGCCAGAAGACGATTTTTGAGTGTGGTCGGTTTGCATATTGGATTGAAAAATCAAACAACTCTAGAAATGAGTCATGGAGATGGTAAAGTTCCAATGGACCTAATACGATCCTAAGTATGGAACTTGGGAGTGCGAGGATGCTATGCGGGTAGAGTATCCACATATTTTTGAATATTTTTGTAATTTTGTATGTACATGTGTATATGATTCACTAAGGAAAATGCATAAATAAGGGGTAAGGGAATGTAATTTCCTTGATCCAAACCCTTTGTAATTGTACATATATGTCGGTGAGTCGTGGTACCAATTGTAAGTGTAAATGTACATATAGACTAGTGATCCATTGACACCTAGTTTATGGTGTTCCGTGCAACTAAGTAGTGGACAAAGAATTGTTATCAAAGACAAGGTGCACACATCTCACAATGTTATGTGCACCTGGGTAAGTGCACTTGGTTTCACATCAAAGAAAGGTTCACACATTTCATAGTGTTGTGTGCACTTGGATACGTGCTAAGAAATGAATTGAGAGTGTGCACTAAGTTGAGTTATATGTGTGTGTGTGTGTGTGTGTATTGTGGCCAGAGAGCCTGTGTGGTTATGAGGTTGGTGAGTCGGGATGAAAATAGTCCAGTGAGCCTATCCATATAAATATAATCATAGTTATTAATAATATTACATCATTGCATGCGGACAGACTCAGATGAAAAGAGATGGGGGGATAAATCCACTGGAGAAGGGAAAAGGGGGGGTGAGACTTAAAAGTATGAGGGAATATATTATAATATTTATGGAAACATGTACGCTATGGAAATTAATTTTATCCTAAGTTCCTGGGGTAGGGAACGAGTCACTAAGGGGATTAATCAACTTCTGAAGGTGACAAGTGTCGAGTTTAAGGAATACAATATATATTGTTGGCCTTAGTGTATTTTGGAGGGATAATCCATTATTCAATATTCACTCTCGTGTGCAGAAGGGGGTCGGTCTAGGGAGAGGGAGACTATTATGTTATCTTCACATATAAGCTTATAATGGGTTTCTGTAATGTAATCATATTGTTTTCATCGAAGAGGTGGGTTGTCAGGCCTGTGAGCACTCCCTTTGGATGAGAGATTTATTGTTGAAGAAGAAGGTTTTCAGACCCATGAACATAATATCCAAGTGAGAGTTTTGTTGAGAAGTGTTCCTTGGTGCACTGAGAATTAGTCGTAGGGTTCAGAGACTTCCTGTCTGGCCTTTTGCTGGTACCCATGGAAGGGAAGTGGGGCAACTGAGGGATTGATGAGAAGAGAAGGGGCACACTTCCTTGGGTGTGACAGGTGCATGGGGAATGAGATATTCTAGGCTAGTTGCAGTAGTGGGAACCTTGGAATGAGAAATTATGTTGAGTATCAGACCTTAGACTATCACTAGGAACCCTTTTTCCCTAGTGGAGTTAAGCTCCAGCTCGAGGGTGACCCATTGTTGAAATTATATGAGCAACAACATATATGTCTAGGAGGAACGTCTGAGTTTTGAGTAGTTGGTGACTTTCATAAAAGATAAGTGTTCTTTATGTGCTTGTATTGTTTATTGTGTGCTTATTTATATATGTTTGATATGGGTTAACTCTTGTATGTTGTCGCATATAAGTAATTGTTGTTATTTTGTTTAATGTTTCTTGCACATGTAAGTATGGTGCGTATAGCCTGTATTCGTAGTTGTGCATAAGTATGACATTTGTTTTTAGTTTTCTTGTTAAGTTATCCTTTAATATTGGTCATGAGTCTCTGAGGAAAGGATTGAATGGTCGGGTGTGCAGGAAAGTATCCTATGTGTACAAGAGGATGGATTTCGTTTGTGCGTGCAGGGAAATAGACCCTGCACACAAGTAAATAAGAATTGGCATGTGATGCAAGGGTGGTTGTGCACTTGGTAGTGTTGTGTAATCAGTGTACTCATGCATATTTGTTTGAGTTACTTTGATTTCTTAAAGTTGTGTTAAAAGGAGAAATTTAGTGTGGCGCAACTCAGTTTGAGGTTGAGTGCACTACTTCAAGTGATACTGTGCATACTAGTGTTTAATAGAGAATCCGTGCAGTGGATTTTTGGAGTAGCTTTGTTTAGTAGTATGCTAGGTGATGTTACAGTATGGGTTGTTCAGAGCTACAAAAGTTAATATTGTGTGAAGTGGCCCAACCAGTGGTGGTTGGGGATGTGAAATGTACAATGACTTCAGTTGGGAGGAAATGATGAGTCACCATTTTGCCTATCTTTTTCCTTTTTTCTACATCCTTTTTACCTATGATTTACCCTCATTCTAATATTTTCCTAAGCTCAATTGAGACATTTCTTCAAATATACTCTTTTCTACTTTCTATCTATATAATCTAGTATAAAATAAACTACAAAATCTCCTACATAATTTTTTATAGAATCTAATACGAAAACCACATTTTCTACAAAATCTTGTACAATACTTGCTACATAATTTTTCCATGAAATCCATTATTATGAATTCACAAAGTCCATTACTAAGGATCCATGCACTACTGATACTACAAGTCTCTTTCTAGGATCGACATGTTACTGGTTGAAGAAGGTTTGAGTCATATGGGTACAAGTTGATTGCTACATATCTTGTAGGATGTCATGAAGTAATACCACATGAGAAAAGTAGAATTGGACCTAGAAATCAAGTGAAGACAAAGTGATACAAAAGAAAATAGTGTTATAGAAGCTATGTATACCATGCTATGGAAGTAAATGATTCACCATCCTTATGATAAGGACATTGTTGCACAAGAAGCCTTAAAAAAAACTTCACGTTCTATACTGTCATGAAACCATGGTATGACAATGAATTTTATTACTCCTTAGCGTAAATATTATTAGGAAGATGTTTATAATAAAGTTAATATAGTTTCCCTCACTTATTTGGTTGAAGATAAATGGTTTTTAAATATATTAGTCAAGAAAACACTACTGTAGAATGAAAACTTCATCTTGCTATGTGTTGGCACAGGGTAAGACCCACGATTCAACGCTACAAGAGCACACCAACAAAACCCTAACTACCGGCCTTTTCGACAACATCTGCGAAGCAAATGAAGTCTCACTCGAGGTAGAGGCAGGGGTGGTTGCAGGACTCAAGTTTCTACAACCCTAGCTGGGACACATATCTGTGATTATACTACTTAGTAAAGCGTTCAACACCTTTAGTTATTTAACATGCAAGCATTATCTACTTTGCTGGTAAAACAGAGCTTCGCATCCTTCACAAAGATCTTACCATATTTAAGCACTTAGCATCAACATATTATTCATATCTAATAGATCAAGCACTTAGCACATACATATACATCAGATCTAACAATCTACACATCATTAGCACTAAGCACCATCAAATCTATCTATCCAACACTCAACATATAACATATGAACATATAAAGATAGGGCACAAAGCAAGATGACACAGGGTTTATGTGGCTCACCCCCAACCTGGGGCTATGTCCACCAACTCTTCTTCTCTATTATTTCATCCAAGCAGTTACAACACAGAGCCTCAACAATCCTTACCCCGCACAGGACAAAAGAACTACGCAGCTCGCTAGATCCTTCTTCCTTGCATTACAACACTGAGCCTTTCACAATCTATCACAACCACTTGCACTCGACCCTGCAAGCCTATTACAATCATGCACAAATCATCAAAAACCCTACTTTCACTTAGCATACATTCACATCACTTGGGTCTAGCACTTAGCTCATTCACTACTCTAGAACTTATCTCATTGGCACTTCTTACATTGCCTAGCTACTTATTTATATATTACAAAAGTGGGCCTTAGTGTGGGTAAACCCACGAGCCGACATCCCTTTCCCGTTACATTATCCCAAAAACCCGAAAAGGGGCCGAAAAGGGGGCCGAGATCCCGTGATCTCTGCTTCGTCTTGCGCTCCTCCTTCGACAGGCTGTCAAAGTACCCAAACTAGGTCAACATGACTAGGAAACTCCCAAAACTTGGTCAAAGGCCAACAGCCCCCCAACACTCACCTGTGACTTGTCCCAAGTCACTCTGATCTGACCAAGTCTACCTCAAACGCCTTAAGCTTGGCTTGAGATACTTCGACTTGTTGTTTTGCTGTAGCCTCTTGCTTGATGAACTCCTGGATCAGTGCATCATTCATTGGTCCTTCCAAGAATTTCTCTGCTGAGAGGACAACTTGTTCAAGCCCTTCTCCTTGGCTCTCGATCTCTGTAAATAATAGGCATGCTTGATCTTGCACTAGTTGAAGTCGTTCAGTGACTTCCATTACTTTACTTTGAAGCATATGAAACTGTTGATGAGCTGTGCGTTTTCATGCAATCTCTTCATCCTCTCTACAACTGACAGGGCCTTTAGCTGTACTTGTAGTGTATGCGCATGTTGTTTTTCTTCTTGGAGTTGGGACTCCAACGTCTGTGATTCTGGATTCTCTGTAAAGTTTTTGTATGTATGGGTGCTCTGATTACTTAGTTGCTTTCACTCCAAGGAAAGGGATTTTAATATACCAACTGCACTGTGAGCAGTTGCTTCTTGCTGGTCTCTTATCTCCTCAGGGGTTTTGGGTATAGCATGGAGCTCTAGATCTACGATGTGCTAATGTAGCTTCTGGATTACCTCTTCCAATTGTGCCACTTGCTGTGGAACTTGTTCCTCAGTCTGTACTTCGACGATTGTCATGTAGCGAAGTGCTCTCTTGACCCTTTCCTTAACTTCAAGTTGCTCAGCGAGAAGTTGTTCCTTTTCTTTATGCAAATGGGTTTTTCTTTATCAAACTTCTCTTGCATAACACTCTTTTCTCATTCTGCATTGCTGCGTTGTTCTAGTAGATCTCCCTATGCTTGTGCCAAACCCGGGGTGGCTTGTTCTGTCTCCTCCTTTTCTCGTCGAAGGTGAGCTTCGACCATATCAGTAATCTGGTGGAGTTGAGCTGGCTCATCTCCCATTTCTGGTGTTCCTATTGTTAGGGGCGTAGTGGATAATGCGTGGCTAGATTGTAGTGCCTACTGCACTTCTTGAAGTTTGGCATTGATGCAACTGAACACCTCCTCCTGCTTGGCTTCCTGCTTCTATTATCTCCAATGAAGCATTTCTCAGTGCAGCGACGATGAAGTCAAAGTCGTCATACGTTAGGGTGGTCTCAAACTTGGTTCTAGTTTCTTTCATTTTCTTCCTTGAAGGAGGTTTCAAAGGGGAAACCTTCCTTTTCTTTGAGGGATCATCTTCGTCTCTTGGCAGTGTGACCTCTTCTTTCTTCTATTCGAATTTGGTGCCATCTATCTCTTTGCCATCACCTCTGTGCTCAGGTGAGATAGAAGGAGTTTGTGTTGAATTACTGTGGACATCCTAGGCTTCTTCATTCTTCTTGGTCTTGTGCTACCCATGTGTATCATGCATGGATTCTAGAATATCAACATCAGAGAGCTCCGCAGGGCCATCTAGGATGAGGAGGTACACCAAACACTCCTTAGTAATCTCTTCTAAGTTCTCCTCTGTCATTTTGTAGTAGGACTGCAACTGTTGGTGATGCTCATCAGCATGTGGCGTGATGTAGATGAAGTGGCGGTCCGTGATGAATTTCATGAATGGCCTAAATATGTGAAGTGTGTTCGGGGTGATGCGAGGTGTGGCCTAGATTGCGATCTTCAGTTGGTTGTAATAAGGGTGGAAAATGGTATTGGATTTCCACTGCTTGTTCATGTCGTTGGAGTACCACAACATACTAAACTTCATGGCTAGTGGCTCAAAGGGCTTGACATCCGAGAAGGTTGCACCTTTCGACATCTCCCATGCGATGAAAGCGATTAATATAAGAAGCCAGCTAAAATGGAACTCGTACTCTTGTTCCTGTGCTTCCCTGTAGTCTAGTTCTAGCTGGTTCACCAGGTATTTGGTCCAATTTATATATAAGCCCTTCGTGCACTTCCCTGCGAGGTCTACTACAAATCCGGTCACTTGGGTCGGTCGGTTCTTGCGAACGATCTTGCCTGCGATCAACTGATAGGCAAGGTGCACTACACCACTATGGATAGAGGCTACCTTGTATCCTTGTGTGCCCTTCTTGACATCGCCATACATATCCTTTATCTTCTGTGCAAGAGCATGATCGACGGTCTTCCCAGGGTAAAAGTCCAGTGGGTCGGTGCCTTGCATGCTTATACCTATGATCTGATTGATCAAAGTCGGATCCACTATGATGCGACGATTCAACCATAAGAATCCTCCATGATAGCAGAACAACAACAACTTGACACATGCATTCACTTATTGATGCCTCCCGAAGTGAGGAATCTTCATTACATTGAGTAGGGTTGATTGCGTGAGGTTCTGGGTCCATGATTGAGTGATGATCTTGGAGTTATTTCCTTTGGTTCACGTCAGATATTTATGAGGGGCGAGCATATTGTAAGCCTTCCTGTCACCGAACTTCAATGTGGTGAGCTTATCTTGGTCGGCACGAACTGTGTGCACTTCTTTAAGAAGGTACGCAATGATCAAAGCATACTCAAAGTCATGATTCACACTATCATGAGTGATGGCGCCACTCAGAGGTGGTAGATAAGTAGGTAGAATGCTTGGAATTAATTTAGTGTTCGCAAGATCGTCTCTATGCTTAGTTCTCTTTTCGTTAGTTGGCTAGGATGGGCCGGCTCGAGCAGTCGATGGGGAGGCTTGCACTCCTCGCGTCGATGATTCTTGTACACTTGTAGACAATTCTTTTCCTGACATGGTTCTTTCAGCCATTAAATCGATCAGAACTTCTGTCACAGTTACTTCTTCGATGGTGAGCTCTTCGGACATACGTGCTCAGGATGGATATGTTAGGTTCTCAAAGTAACATGGGCACTACAAAGGGTAGAAGGAAAAGGCGTAGTGATCACTGAGCAATCTTAATCAAGGTTGCGACCTCAATTTCTCAATTAGCAAAAGTGTTCTCGTTGCATGGCGTGGCGGGATAAATAGACAACTTCTGTAATAGATTGCTTGCAATGGATATGAAGGCTTCATTAACTCCGTTCTTTCCGTTATTGTGTGTTCCAATGTTCTGATGACGAATATTTATTGATTTTCTATCCATTCGCAGCAGAAATTGAACGGATATATCAATCCCAATGGATATATTGCTTTGTCGGGGAAAAGTACTCAATGTCGTAGTTATGGTATCTCAGGGAAGCTCTAATTCTGCAATTTTTCTTTCTGCGAGGTCTCTTCTAGAACCTCTTGCAACCTTTCAGTATTAGCCCTTTTCTTTCTTATCTTTCTAGGCTT
Organism: Picea engelmannii; assembly: GCA_009831015.1. Classification (NCBI taxonomy): domain Eukaryota; kingdom Viridiplantae; phylum Streptophyta; class Pinopsida; order Pinales; family Pinaceae; genus Picea; species Picea engelmannii. The sequence continues at coordinate 49,298 of ML847003.1, forward strand.
CTTTTCAATGAGCTTCGTCTCTATAATTCTTTTCTCATTTTGATTCTTTTCTTCTTTGGTCTTAGTTACCTCATGCTGTTGAAATTACTTCCTAGGTTTTCTGGGTAATACTTCTTTTGTGCCTGGGGTAGGTAATTCAATCTCCTGGGGATCCTCTAGTTTTCTCTTATCTTTGACATCCAGGTTTCTAGTATTAAATATCTTCGATCTGCTCTTTTGTTCCTCAATCAAGTGCGCGATCCTTCTGGTCATAAAGTCTTTTAACTCTTTCTTCTTCTGTCTGGCTTGATCTCTATCAATCCAAGGTTTTCCTATTAGCATGGTAAACAGGGCGTTGTCTTCAACAAATTTAATAATCTCAAAGTCTTCTTCTGTCAAATTTCCATTGACAGTCATAGGTATCCGAGCGAGCCTTTCACGTAGGTTCATTAGCTTTCCTTTGAATAAACTTATTCCTCCTAGTGAAGGGATCATAGTGGGCCTTCCTATAGCTTCCCAGGTTCTTTCTGGCATAATATTCATTTGTGTTTCCTCATCCAGAACATATTCAATGTCGAAGTCCCCTATTCTTGCTTCGATGCATTCTTTCTCTATGAAGATCTCTGATAAGATGACATGTCGGTGGTCGTTTAGGGTTTCTTTTATCCATATCCATACTTTCTCTGATTCTTGTTGGGGTTCTTCCTTTTCTGGATCTGCCTTAGGGTTCTCTTGACTCAGGTTCATTCCTTCAAGCTTAGCGATCATTATAGGGAAATACAACACTTCATGGTCCATAGCCTTGCAACAGAGACAACTAGATCTTATGCCAGGGCATTCCTTAGCAAGATGTCTTGGTATTATGCAACTATAATAGAGGGTAAATCCTCTCTTTCTTCTAAATGATCCCTAGCTTCGTCTGTACTACACACTAGGATCATGGTAGCTAACCTACAGAAAATCCTTTGTAGGATCCTGCATCCATATGTTAGTCCAAACATTCTTTCTATGAATAGGTATAACATATCTTTCATTATTCTTATCAGATCTTTGCATATCAAACCTTTTTTCATCTATTAACACCTTAGATTTCAAACTAGGAAAAAAACTATCAAATATACCTAGATCCATACTCTAGAAACAAAAATTTCCACTTATCTTACTTTTACAGAGCACAAAGATTTTAGATCTAAGACTTTTCACTATTCTTACTGTTATCAGAGCACAAAGCTTACATATCTTACCTTTTCAATCAAAACTTCTTAGTTTTACCTTTCTTGGAGAAAAAATCTTTTAGATCCTTCTTCTTTTCTACAGATATGACCTTCTTTCTTTCAGATCTGGCCTTCTCTCTTCAGATCGAGTCTCTTTCTCTCAAATCTAACCTTCTTTCTTTATCACAAAACTTTACAGATCAAGTAGAATACTGCGCACTAGGGCACAGATCTACGCACAAAGCTTTCACAATTTCAGGATGAATCTTTGCACACAGCTTCCTCTTTCTTAGTTCCCAACAATTACAGTTTCAGGTCCCGACAATAGAACCATTTGTTGGCACAGGGGCAGACGTAGGTTTCAACGCTACAAGAGCGCACCAACAAAACCCTAAATACCAGCCCTTTCAGAAACACCTGCGAAGCAGATGAAGTCTCACCCGAGGTAGAGGCAGGAGTGGTTGCAGGACTCAAGTGTTTGCAACCTTAGCTGGGACACAGATATGTGATTATACTACTTAGTAAAGTGTTCAACACCTTTAGTTATTTAACATGCAATCATTATCTACTTCGTTGGTAAAACAGAGCTTCGCATCCTTCATAGGGATCTTACCATATTTAAGCACTTAGCATCAACAAATTATTCATATCTAACAGATCAAGCACTTAGCACATACATATAGATCAGATCTAACAATCTACACATCATTAGCACTAAGCATCATCAGATCTATCTATCAAGCACTTAGCATATAACATATGAATATATAAAGATAGGGCACAAAGCAAGATGACACAGGGTTTACCTGGTTCACCCCCACCCTGGGGCTACGTCCACCAACTCTTCTTCTCTATTATTTCAGTCAAGTAGTTACAACACAGAGCCTCAACAATCCATACCCCGCACAGGACAAAAGATCTGTGCATCTCGCTAGATCCTTCTTCCTCACATTAGAGAACTGAGCCTTTCACAATCTATCACAACCACTTGCACTCAGCCCTGCAAGCCTCTTACAATCATGCACAAAGCATCCAAAACCCTACTTTCACTTAGCATACATTCAGATCACTTGGGTCTAGCACTTAGCTCATTCACTACTCTAGAACTTAGCTCATTGGCACTTCTTACATTTCCTAGCTACTTATTTATATATTACAAAAGTGGGCCTTAGTGTGGGTAAACCTGTAGGCTGACATCCCTTTCC
>WSFP011351480.1:0-35090 GCA_009831015.1 Picea engelmannii
GCTGTAGTTATTTTATTTTTAAGAGGTTAATGTAGTTTGATCTTTGTCTCTAGTTTATAGTTAAATTTATTTTTTCCCTAATAAAAGTAACATGTTGGCTGAACAAAAAAGGAATTTCATGAACAAGTTGAGAAGTTGGCATGCTGATGTTTTTTCTTGGACGTGTTTTTTGTGAAAAATTATTTTTGACGAAAGGGAAGCATTTAATTGTTTCACTCTCAAAGCTTTTTCTCTCTGTATTTGGATTAATTTTCGGATCACTGTTCATACCATGACATCTTTGTTTTTCATATAATGACTTCGTATGTACAAATTATCATTTTAATGTAAAATTAATGACGAGGAAATTTTGAGAATAGATATATGTTGTTGTTCATTTTTAAAATTTTGATGACAATAAAACTCATGATCACAAACACTTGAGAATTTCCAATTTGATATCTCTATATTAATTGAATTCTGATTGGAAAGATCTTTCTTAGTTGAATTACCTTTGAGTTTTGATTTTGCATCCCTATACACAGTTAATGAAAGTTTGAGAATTAAAATTCTTTCCATCTTAGATTAAGACCACTCCAATAGGTTTGGAGTTCCTCTGATGACTATGTTCCCTTTTAGTTTGTTTAATTGCTTTCATCCAACATGTTTTAGTGTAGACTCAACATAGTAGAACTTTGCTGAGTTTTCTGCTTTCTTTGATCATTTTTAGTTTTAGTTTCTTTATTTCTGATTGTAAATAATTTTATTTCTAATAAGTTATTCATTTAAGGAAGAGTTTTCCTATCAGACTGTTGACTTGCTGAACGTAGGCTTCTCTATTGTTTGTGCAGGTTGAAAAAATGGACTGTGTAGCTAACAACAAAATATATTCTTCCAAAGAAATTATTGTTTGGACTCACTTTTAGCCATCATGATTATTCTACTTTGTCTCTATAGATATAATATCCTCTTCTTTCCTCATCAGATTGAATCATTTGAATCTTTGGAATTAATAATCATCTTTCATGGTAAGTAGAACTTGATACTTGGGCAAAAGATATCAGATGTAATTTTTGAGATTGAAAAGTTTGGTGTTTTCAAATGTTCAAGGGACTTATTCACGACAATAATTCGAGAAGGTTTGAGTGTTTGTGGAATGTTTCATGTGAATGAATTGAAAATATGTTTTTGTTGTGCATTTTCATTAACCTGTGTTGTTAGGTTCCTGGGAAAATTTAATTGTTTCACTAGATGAAAGGAAAAAATTATATGTGTCAATTGGATCAGAGAATTTTGTTGCAAACTATTCACTTGATTATCAATTCTCATGACCTTGCTTGTTTTTCCTTCTAGATTGTGAATTTTACCCTGAGACTCTTTCTGTTGGGCCTTATTTCGAATGGTTGAATTATATCGCTCAAGTTTATGTCCCGAGTTTTCATTGAAAAAGATTTTTTTGAGGATTTTCATGATTTATACCATGCTACTAGGATTATAGGCTTACCTTTCAATTTGATTCTTCTTTTAATGGCTTCCATAATTTTCTTTTGATTTTTCTTTAAGTCTAGTTTATTTACTTCATTTGTTTTTATCTATATATAATTTTACTCTATTCTTTGTAAAATTTTACAATCATGGTAGTCATTTTATTCTCTTATCCCATCAGGCATGAGTGATAAAATAATTGGAATGATTAGGATTAATAATCAAAGAGGCAAAAAATACATTGGTGAATGATAATCAATGCAATTTCTGAGAATGAAGGTATAAAATCTTGTTTTACCAAAACCTTATCCATGGTAGTAATTTTGTAGGGTGTGAATTCTTGTGAATTGTTACTCATGAATTTATTGGTTTTTAAAATTTGAGAATTTCAAGAATTTAAACTGTTGTCACCAGAAAAAGGTTCAAATTTATTAAAATAAGGATCTTGATTTGATATCAGTTTGCTTGATCGTTGTTCCTCATTATCTTGTCAGTTTTGATTTCTAGATTATGTACTTTGGTCTACAAGTCATTCTTGTTGGGTTAGTTTGCATGTAAAGTTTATTTGATGAATGTTTGCCCTTATTTCAATTCCCGGAGTTGTATTGCAAATGCCTTTGTACATATCACTCATACTCTATTGTTTTTCCATATTTATCCCATGATATTATGTTCCTTGTTTATTTTTCAATTTGGTTTTATTCTACTTGGATGACTGGCATTTTCATGTCTAGGTTTCTCTTATTTTAGTTTATGTTTCATGATTTGGTTTTAGTTTCAATTCTTGAACTTAGCATTTGGTTTCTTTCAGATTGTATGTATTGTTTTCATCTCTTATTTTAAATGTTGGTGTTCCCTGAGATGATTTGGCTTTTTTGTTTGACATAAGGATTAATATTTGAGTTTGAGTGTGGGGAAAGTCCAACTATGGTCATGCATTGAATACATTCTTACAAGTCATGGAATACATGAGCTGCTCTATATGAAAAAAACTTCATCAAGTTTTTAGTTTTGGATATTGAATAATCGTTGTGGTGGAACACATGTGCCTACTAAACATACCATAATAATCCATATATAAAGGAAAGTGTCTATCTATTGTTTTCTTTAAGCTCCATCCATCTCATGTTAATAATATGATTACTACTATGATGGTTCTTGGGGAGACCTGTGGGTTAAACTTAAAGACATACCATCTACTTAGTAAATCAAAGCAACTCTCGTATCACCCCTGTTATCGCACAGATTGTAGGTTGAGAAAATCCCAACCCAATCTACAAAGGTGAGACAACTATGGAAATACCTACCCACTATCACCTTATATAGGTATTGCCCTCGCTTTAGAGATGATGTGATCACCTCAAGGGGGGAATCTCGATGACTCTAGGGGGATTGAGACAGAGGGTGGAGAGATGAACCCCTTAGGTCAATGATGGAGAAGGATGAGAGCTTGGAAATGAGTCTTGTAGAAGGACGATGTTTTCCAAATCCTTGAGCACCTACAACAAAGTGTTAAACCTGCCCGAGATAAGATGAATAATCGAGATACAAGCCTGATAATCAAGTGGAAAAGAAAGTGAATATTTTTTTCCTATATTGCAGCAGTAAATAAGAATATATATCAACAAGGAAAAATGTTTTTAACTAGATAAACAACCATCCAAAGTACGAAAGAATTATTGGACAATGCAACACTAAACAAACAAAAAATGTTCTAATACTTAAACATAAACTTTGATGGTAAAAGAGGGTTGTTAGATAGTGTTTTCAAAGAATTATAGTGACAAACAAGCGACTGTAGCAAATATTTTATACAGAAGCAAGTTTCAACCATAAAAATAAGCAAATAAACCATCAAAAAGTTAGGCAATAAACAATAGAATAACAGTAGTGGCTTCCAAGCAAATTTCCACTGTTTAAAAGTAAGTTAAAATAAAATTTTAAGTGAGTTTTGCCGTAGCCCTAATGGTCGTAGAATAAATTTAAAGAAGCAGAAAGATATACTTAGTAAATCTAGACCCTCTAGTGGCTCAAGTAGGCCTAAATCATGTAAAACTGATTTCAATTCAGACAAATGAAATATCTAAAAATTCACGCATACCAATGCAATTTTCAGATTAGTGCTTTAAATATATTGGGAAAATGGATTCTTTATTATAAGAGTTGGATCCACAATATCTCTATGGGTGTAATCCATTTTACTCCCTAGAGCATGCAAAACCAACAAAGGTAAATCTAGGAGGGTGTAACCCCTTTTACTCCTCCTAGAACATTGCAAACATTGACTTATCAACTAGCAAAGAAGATGAAGCTTGATGGAGGGTGTATGACCTTATACTCGTCCAAGAGTTCTAGACAATAATACCAATGAGACAAGAAGAAAATACCAACAAGTGCATAAATTGTTTTACTAATTCCACAAGATAGCAAGAACAAAACCCTAGCTTACCAAAAAATTTCCATCCACATGCAAGAGAATACGCCTCCAAGAGGGAAAAAATTTCAGCCAAGTATGTCTTCTCTAATGAGAGAGCTATGTTAAAATGAAATGATTCAAGCCTATATTTATACAAGGCTTCTAAAATTAGTTTTTCCACATTAAGTTAGGGTAAACCAAAAAACAAAGGGGCCGACCCCCTTAGTTTCGCCCCTTTACAATTTTAACTTGAATTTTGCACAAAAAAGAAACCCTAAAGGTGACGTTAAGCCCTTCTAGGGTGACGTCTTAACATAATTGACAAGTCATTGAGCATAAGGAGGGAGTTGTTGTGCCTCCTTAGGACTTCCCTTCATGCTCTAGGGTCTTCTCCATGGTGCAAGGGATCCTCCTCGTCACAAGGTGCCAAGTGTCCATCAAATCATCATCACCACCACAATCCATAGCCCCAAATCATGGCGTCAAACCCTAGAAGTGTGGCATAAGGCCTCCAAAGGCAAGTCGTTGGGTTGGAAAGGGACAGGTGTCACTATCCAAGGTGTCCTCTCTTTCCTCCAAATACAACACCCATAATCTAGTTGGCCCCAGGGTGTGTGTCATGGAATCCAACGTGTGGGATTCCTGCTACAATGAAGGCCCAAGCTTGGCTTGTTCCTCTAAATCTTCCACCAAGCAAGGTCCTGCAAATACAAATGAGTGTGCCCTACAAGGGTCTCAATTCAAATGTATCATGGAAAGTAAAATCACATTTAATACAAGAGCCACCTAAACATGTGCATAAAAACTACCTCATCAAATTAAACAAGTGCTCAAAGACCCTATGCAACTTGCCAAGTTTAGGTATGGGAGGGTTGTCAAGGTGATCCATTGGGTAAGTCATTCCTCAAGTCAATGAGTGTTTCCTAGATGGACCCTATCTAAGTCACGCGAAGAATATGAAGTGGATGGGTCCAATACTTTTGGGTATGGGGTTCATGACATACAATGGTTCATATTGTCTCATTTATGGGTGCCTTTGTAGAGGGTGTGCTACACCTTCGTTTTCAATGCAATCTTTTTCCAAGCCCATTATTTTCCATTTATTAATTATATTCCATAACAATTGAGTACTCCAAATCGGTAACATAATATTTGAAGGTGGTACCACAATGTCACTTGAAGCCAAAGGTACACAAAGTGCCATGTGGGTAAAGAAAAGGGTATAAATCACTTGCGTAGATCCATCAACAGGTGGGATTTTTATATATGTGGAATTTGCTTTTGCGGGTCTTTAATTATTTTAAGAGAAATGTTTCACTGTTCTCAATACCTCTTTGGGAGAGAATCTAGAAGGTTATAATTTTTTCTTTTATCTTTTTCCAGCTACATTCCCTCTGAGCCTTCAACCCCTTCTTCCCATGAAATGAGGTACAATCCCTTCTTGGGTCAATACACTCGAAAATCCCAAAAGATAAGGAGATGAAAAGGATGAATAGTGAAAAAAGATAAGTATGATCGAGAATGGCATGATGACTCGTCAAGGAGACCTCCTAGTAGAAAACCTTTCCCCAAGGGTGACCATTTACTAGGGAAAAATGTCAACCACCAAGGTAAAACAGGGAAAATAACATAATTTCGAATCATGTGTTCTCTAATCAAAAGAAACTTTAAATTCAACATACTCAAATGCCTCAAGTATTAAAGTGAAACTTACCAAAATACCTAATTTTTACCTCATGGAGCAAGACCCATTGTCTTCTGGAAGCAAGATAATGTGTTGAATGCCATCATGATGAACCGAGGATGCATGGTGGTGAAGTGGGTCTCTCTTTATGCATATGGACACTGTCAATCATCTATCTCTTAATACTCCATGTATGAAACCTGAGGGCCTCGAGACATCATCTCCTCAGTTATCCCTAGAAATAGTGGATAACATCTAGCTCCTACTCGAGGACATGTACTCATTGTAAAGTTCTTGAGAACCTCAACATATCCTGGTTAAACATGTGAATACACTAAAAAAACAAACCTTAAAATCTAGGGTGGCTCACTCGCCCTTTTCTCATATAATCAAAACTTCTAAATTGACAACTAATCTAGAAAATAAAATTTTGCATTTTTTCATATAATATGATGAAAACAAAACATGTAAATCAATAACACAAGTAGAGAAAAATGAAAATTATAAATGAAATGCAACTAAAATATCATGAGCAACCAAGATGCAAATGCAATAAAAAAAGATGACCTACCTACTTACCTGGGGACTGGGCCCTAAAGAAGTCAATTACCTTGAACATAGGGTCGAAGAACATACCCATCTACTAGTAATGCCATCTTTCTCCCGTCCATGGCTGACAAGTAGTACTCCTCTTTCTTAGAATTCTTCTTGATGATTTAAGGGCCAAGGCAAAAGTTGTTATTCTTTTGATCATATTTAGGCTTTCCCTTCTTCTTATACCACATGAGTGCAAGGCTTCCTTCATTGTAGTTGATGTAAGGTATATTTTCAATGTAGGGGTAAGAAGGTGGTTATGCGTTAATTGCATCTTTAATATCCTTCTCACGTTCTTTGTCCCTTTAATCTTCTTCTTTCTTCAATATCTTGATGGACCCTGGCTCCTTCCCTTGAAACTTTTCTAACTTCTCCTTATATTCATAGGTCCTTGGAAGGAGCATATCTATGAAATCCTCCTACATAAAAGGAAGGTCTCGTGGATCATACTCAATGGTATCTGTAACCTCATCAAAATCATCCTCGCTACTATAATCATGGTCATTATGATCCAATACATGTTTCCTAGACACCTCTCGGTTATAGAGAATCTTGAAAGTACCATCTCCCATAGGAACATGTGCATGAGTGAGGTCCATGCCAAGAAATCCACCAAGAGTGGCCGCCCAACTCCTTGATAAGAGAATGCCCCAAGTGTCTGTAACATCAATCATCATTATGTTCATGATAAGGCCAATGTGAGGGAAATCCTCCAAGTAGACTTCCACGTCTTCTATGAGACCATAAACATTCACCTTCTTAAAATCAATTCCATAGAAATTTCTATATGGGTGAGTTGTTTTCAAACCAAGTTGTTTCATGACCTTGAAATACATCACATTTGTCGAGGCCTCGGAGTCTAGCATGCAATTGTTCAAGAAGAGACCATTCACACCAATAGATATGTAAAAGGGAGGGTTGGTATCCCTATGTTGTCCATGGTACATGGTCTTTAAAATCATAGGGGGATCTTCTTCCTCATTTGGAACTTTCAACAACTTCAATACTTTTCTTCTTATGGAGGGGATCTTTCACATTTCTGTCACTGGGACTTTCATATTCATTTTTCTAACCATGGTCGGGACATCTATGTTAGATTGAATCTCTTCATCTGCCTGTGTTGGTTTTGGAAATAACTCTCGAACTGGAGGTGGAGGTGGTGGGATCATCCTCTTTGCTGGTTGGGGCGCAGTTTCCTTTGTGGGATGTGACGGAGATTTCTTTGTTGGCTAATATGAAGTTTGATTCTATAAAGTTTGTGGAGGCGAGATAGGAATTTTATTCCTTCTTGCATAAGTCAAGATATCCCTCTTCCTTAATTATTTCCTTTGATCTTCAGTGAACTGATTAAGCACTCTGAGCCAACCTTCTCTGGCTCCCCTTTTCTAAATTCATCAAGTTGTTCATGTGTAATGTCTGTGGATTCATCATCACCATCATCTTGAAAGGAAAATATTGTATCTATGAAGTTAATAGTGTCAGGAGAGTCTTCTTCTCGTCTTTAATAGTCTTCCTCTGGATGAGATTCTTGACAAGGAGAACAATATGGTAATTATTTCAAGTTCACCATCCCGACAAGGTTTAGTGTGTCAAGGGCCTTTGCCTCTTGTTGAGGTTTTTCCTTCCAACTTGTGGCTTCTTTCCCGATGAATGGGTACCTAGGAGAAAACTGATTTCTTTCCAAATTTGTTAATCGGCTCATAACCTGATTCTGGGTTTGGACAAACAAAGTATTCATCTGATTAAGATTTTGAGCTATGTGAGTAATCAGATCCAGTGCATTGCTTGTAGTTGTCTTTTTTGGTTATGCTCTGGCACAAGGATATTGAAAATGATCGAACTTGGAGAAAAGAAGATTCTCCTCAATATATGCACTGTATTATTTGGTTTCTTCCAAAGTGCGAGGTTTCTTATCCCTTAGTATGAAACCAAATTTCCCTGAAAAGGCATTGACATAGAGAAGACAGACAATTGCTACAGTAGAGCGCAAATCCTGGGGGATTTGGCTATACAACTTATCAAATCTGGTGTCAAATTCACTCTTTGTCTCATTCTCCTTTTTCTTTATCTAGTTGAACTGAGTCACCAGCCTTCTATTGTATTTCTTCACTAACCACCTACCTGCGAATAACTTAGAAAAGTATTCATATGTCGTGAGGTGATTATCTGGAAAGCCATCAAACCACCTCTGGGAATCTTCAGTGAGGGATGTTTCTATCAACTTCATTGCAACATCTTCATGTTCCAGTCCTTCATTTTCCATGTCTTCACCAATTGCATGTAAGTGTTGTTCTGCGATGACTACATTGTTTCCAGAAAAATTTGACAACCATTTGTTGATTTCTTTAGGCATGACATTGGGATGTCCAGTGATGGAATCCATTTTCAAGGGCTTATAGAGGCATTTTTCCCAAGAGTGAGCCATTGGTGTAAGTGGGAGATTACTATAAAAACGTTTTTTGACAATGGGGAATGAAAATGAAGCTTTCTTCGGTAAGATTTGGAAGGTTTGAATCTTCTATGGGGGAGGGTCTTTTGGGAAGAAGGATTCTGGGATGTTGGAGTCACCATATGTGCTTTATCTCATCAAGAAAGGAAAGGGAAATATTAATTTCATCAAGTGGAGTCACTAGAAAAGCTAGGGGTAAAGGCTTTGGGAGCAAAGCTTGACAAGATGTCATTAGGGCACTGTTGGGTTTCGTCTTCCTTCTCTACCGTCTGAGTTATTGACCCAGGGTTCATGTCTTTTAGGTTTCCAACAAATCCTCTAAAACTATCGACCCTCCTGGTAAACCAGAAGGCAACGTAGCCCACAGAATGCACCGTGCAGTCTCACCCGAGATAGCTTTAATGGGTGGCTGTAAGACTCATGCGTTTACAACCTAGGATTGAGCATGAGATATGGGATTTGTATTCTGAACCATTTATTAAAACTTGTGATTGCAACCTACTGTTATTCACGACTATGCAGTAACCTTCATATCTTATTCCCTCAATATCACAACATTTAAACAAGCAATGTAATAACTCATTCATTCATTAAGCACACCAAATAACTACTGAAAAGATGATAAAGATATGCATGCATTCATCACATTACATAGATGTTACTGTGGTTCACCCCCTCTTGGGCTACGTCCACACAGATTTGGCTCTTGGCTCTTTTATTATGGTAGTTCTGTGTATCTAGCGCCGCGCGCTTACAATTCTCCTCAGGTGGGTAAGATCTATATGAGGCGAACTAGATCGCACCAGGATCCTCAGCTTGTGATCTAATCCTCAACATCTACCTCTCCTCGTATCATCTAGCTCAACAGCTTATACAAAAATGGGTCATGAAACATTACATAACACATCAACTTCTACATATCTCCGATGGAACAATAGTCTGAACAATGCAAAAAACCCAACCCCCTATGATACCTACATATCTTTATTTATACATTTCGGCCTCTTCAATAGTTTACAATAGATTCCCCAAAACCTTAACCCTAGCGATGTTAGGTCTTCCTCTCATGTGTGCGTGCTGCTCCTCCTTCCAGCTGTCGCTCTCCTTGTGCACGCTTTCTTGCATGCATGCATGCTGTGTTTCCTTCCATCTATTGCTTTACTTTCTACATGCTTTATTTCCCCACGATCATCCTTCTTTCTACTTCGGCCTGCTGCCAATAGGCCCCCAACACTGACATGTGGCTCATCCCAAGCCACCTAATCCTTCTGATATTCCTCGATCTCCTTGGTGATCATTTGGAACTTTTCCTTGAGTGTTGCTGCCTGCACAATCGTCTCCTTGATTGTGTGTACTATCTGGCCTACCACTTCGTTGCTAATCAATCCTGCACATTCTGCCTAGGTCTGTGCTATCTGTGTCTTAGCTTCCTCTGCCTGTGCCAGGATTTCTGCTACCCATTCCTGTAGTGGTTCCATTTGAGCCCGACACTCTTGTTTCTGGGTTTGCGCAGAGATTAGCTCTTCCTGCAATTTCTTAATCTCCCACGTCCCTTTGACACGTTCTGGGATTCGTATTGTCTTCTACTTCTGCTTGAGTTATTGGATCAATGCGCTAATCCTTTCCTCTTCCATGTCCCATTTGTGGACCTGCTGATCCTCCTCCAACTTGGTCCAAAGCTGCGCTGCTTTATCAAACAAGTCAGCTGCTGTGCTAACCTGTTTCTCTATCTCCTGCAATTGCGCTGTTGCTTCCTGCTTCCTTTGCTCCTTCACTGCTGGTGGAGTGGTTGGTATGAGATGTTTTCATATATTTTCGATATCCTTCTGGTATTGATCAATTTCCAGTGCAATCCAATCAATATTTTCTACTACTATGATTTCCTCACTCTGCACGACCTGTGGAATCTTCTCATAAGTTCTAACCACTTTCTGCTCCAATCCGTTTTGGTGCTCCCTTTCCTCCTCGGTCTCAGATTTAGCCTTCTCATAGACTATTTCCAATGGATCCTACTTCTTTGTTGCCTGCTTCAATTTGGTTAAGTCTCTGTGTGCGCGAGATTGTACCTTGTGGTTGACAATTACCTGCAACCTGTGTAATTCCCCTGATGGTATCCTTGTCAACACAAGTTGGATTTGGCTTAAGTCTTTCAAAGGTGCCTGCCCCATAATTTTGTCCATGTGCAACATACTGGGGTTGATATGGAATGTTACGTGTGGCTGCAGTATCCCTTGTACTAACTGTCATTCTTCCTCTTGCACCCTTCCTTCTGTTTGCAGTGCTGATGGTTTGATTCCCCTGCTACTTGCTTTCTACCCTTCCTTGATTTGTTTGAGGAGATGCTGTATGTCTGCCAACTCCTGTTGAATCTTGTCCCTATGGTGTGCAGCATGGTCGAAGTCCTCAAATAGACAATCCTGGACCAATCTAGCGATCATTTCCCCATCATCCTCTGTGATTGTGTATTTTGGCAGTGTTCTTTGTGCCTTTGATTTATTGCGCGTGCCTCCTGTCTACGTGGTTGGTCTCTTATTCTCCCCTGGTTCCTGTGTGTTGGGATTTGGGGTGCTTGTTGGCACAGAGGCAGATCCGGGGTTCAACGCTACAACATCGCACCAACAAAACCCTAACTATTGGCCCTTTCAGCAACACCTGGGAAGTAGATGAAGTCTCACCTGAGTTAGAGGCAGGGGTGGTTGCAGGACTCCAGTGTTTGCAACCTTAGCTGGGACACATATCTGTGATTGTAACACCTTAACAGAGCACTTAGTTATTACAGTTCATTAGTATTCAACTTTAGTTCACAACGCAACTAAAACCTAATAGCATATCAACGCAGTATTCACACAGATCCAATAGATTTAAGCATGAAGCACACACATAGAGATCAGATCTAACATTCATTCACATTATTCAACACTAAGATATCATATAAGATTCATCTATCATTTAACATCGCACTAAGCATAGCATCACATAAAAAAGAGAGCAACCATAAAGCAAAAAGCATTCACAACAAAGGATATACGTGGTTCACCCCCACCTTGGTGCTACATCCACCAACTCTTCTTCTCTTTATTATCTTTGTCAAGCGTCTTACAGGCACAAAGCATCAGAACACTACTTCGCATAGGACAGGAGATATTCGCGCACCTCGCCCGATGCTCCTTCCCCAAGTAGGTCTAGGCATAGAGCCTCACACAGTCTGCGCACAAAGCACTACAAATGACTTGCACTTAGCTTTGCAAGTCTTAATCACATATTCTTGCACATAGCCGGTACTTGCACTCACCCATCGGTCTACTAGGTATACTTATTACATCACCTAGCTACTTATTTATACATTACAAAAAGGGCCTAAACATGGGTAAGACCCATGGGCTGACATTCCCATACCCGTTACATAGCCCAAAAACCTAAAAATCCCTAAAAAGGGGCCAAGATCTTGCGATCTCTGCTTCGTCTTGCGCTCCACCTTTGACAGCCTATCGAAGTCCCAAAAATAGGTCAAACATGACCAAGAATCCTCAAAACTTGGTCAAGGGAAAACATGCCTTTGTTGGCATAGGGGCAGACCTGGGGTTCAACGCTACAACAATGCACCAACAAAACCCTAACTACCGACCCTTTCAGCAACACCTGCGAAGTAGATGAAGTCTCACCCGAGGTAGAGGCAGGGGTGGTTGCAGGACTCCAGTGTGTGCAACCTTAGCTGGGACATAGATATGTGATTGTAACACCTTAATAGAGCACTTAATTATTACAGTTCATTAGTATTCAACTTTAGTTCACAGCACAACTAAACCCTAATAGCAGATCAACGCAGTATTCACACAAATCCAATAGATTTAAGCACGAAGCACACACATAGAGATCAGATCTAACATTCATTCACATTATTCAACACTAAGCTATCATATTAGATTCATCTATGATTTAACATCGCACTAAGCATAGAATCACATAAACAAGAGAGAAACCATAAATCACAAAGCATTCACAACACAGGATGTACGTGGTTCACCCCCACCCTGGGGCTACGTCCACCAACTCTTCTTCTCTTTATTATCTCTGTCAAGTGTCTTATAGGCACAAAGCATCAAAACACCACTCTGCATAGGACAGGAGATCTACGCGCACCTCGCCCGATCCTCCTTCCCCAAGTAGGTCTAGGCACAAAGCCTCACACAGTCTGCGCACAAAGCACTACAGATGAATTGCACTTAGCTCTACAAGTCTTAATCACATATTCTTGCACATAGCCAATACTAGCACTGAACCATCAGTCTACTAGGTCTAATTCTTACATCACCTAGCTACTTATTTATACATTACAAAAGGGCCTAAACATGGGTAAGACCCATGGGCCGACATTCCCATACCCGATACATAGCCCCAAAACCCAAAAATCCTTAAAAAGGGGTCAATATCCCGCGATATCCTCTTTGTCTTGCGTTCCACCTTCGACAGCATGTCAAAGTCCCAAAAATAGGTCAAACATGACCAAGAATCCTCAAAACTTGGTCAAAATCCAATAGGCCCCCAACACTCACCTGTGACTCGTCCCGAGTCACTCTGATCTGGGTAATTCTGCCTCAAAAGCTTTGAGCTTGGATTGAGCTACTTCAACTTGTTGTTGTGCCATGGCCTCCTGCTCAACAAACTCTTGGATGAAAACTTCGTTGACAGGTCCCTCTAAGCATTGTTTAGCTATAGTGACGACTTGCTCTAGTTCTTCTCCTCAGCCTTCAATCTCTGAAAACAGTTGGCAAGCCTCATCCTGTATAAGTTGGAATCTCTGAGTCACTTCCATGACTTTGCTCTGAATGGCGTGGAATTTCTGTTGAGCAGTGCGCTTCTCTTGGGATCGTTTCATCCTTTCAACAACTGACAGGGGGTTCAACTGCACCTGTATTATTTCTGCTTGCTTCTTCACCTCCTGGAGCTGTGACTCCAGTGCCTTCAGTTTTGGATTCTCAGTGAGTCGCTCATATGTCTAGGAACTGCGATCAATTAGTTTCTTACATTCCATGGCAAGGGCCTTTATTCTCTCAACTGTGCTTCAGGCAGTTGCATCTCTTTGATCCCTCACTTCCTGCGGAGTGGTGGGAACTGCACGTAGCTCTAAGTCTGCTATTCTTTGCTGTAGCTGCTAGATAGATTCCACGAGCTACTCTACTTTATGATCGACATGGTCTTTTTCCTGTCTCTAAGCCTATCACAGAGTGGAGTTTTTTGTTGACTGCTTCTTTCACTTCGAGTTGCTTTGCGAGCAACTGTTCTTTTTCTTGCCGAATCTGTGCTTTCTCCTCTTCAAACTTTGTCTGGAGAACAACCTTCTCTTGCTCCGTAACTCGACATTGTTCTATGAGTACTTATTGCACTTGCTTCAAGGCCTGAGTGGCTTGTTCTGTTTCTTCTGTTCTTCAATCAAGTGTGCGATCCTCCTAGTCATGAAATCTTTTAATTCTTGCTTCTTCTGCTCTAAGGCTTCTTCTTCTCTCCTTCTGGCCTGATCCTTTTCAATCCAAGGTTTTCCTAGTAACATAGCAAGTGGGGCACTATTCTCAACAAATTTAACAACCTCAAAATCTTCTTTTGTCGAAGTTCCATGAGCAATCATAGATATCTGGGTAAGTCTTCCACATAGGGTTATCAACTTTCCTCTAAATAATCCTATTCCTCCCAATGAAGGAATCATAGCAGGCTTTCCTAAATTTTTCCAAGTTCTTTCTGTCATTATATTCACCAGTGTTTCTTCATCCAGAGTATAGTCAATTTCAAAGTCTCCTATTCTTACTTCTATTTGATCTTTCTCTTTTAAGATCTCTAATATATTAGTATCTCGGTGGTCATTCAAGGTTTCTTTCATCTGTAATAGTACAATCTCTAATTCCTTCTGGGGTTCTGCCATGGTCTCAGTTTCTTGACCTTTCTCAGGGTCTACTTGTTCCATATTCATTATTTCAAGATTAGCAATCATTCCAGGGCAATCCAAAACTTCATGGTCCATAGCTTTACAACAAAGAAAACTAGATATTCTACCAGGGAAATCCTTAGCAAGATGTCCCTGTCTTCTGGAATTGTAACAAAGAGTTAACCCTCTCTTTCTCTTAAAGGATCCCCAACCTTTCATGTATTGCGCAGTAGGATCATGGTAGCTAACCTACAAGAAATTCTTTCTAGGATCCTACATCCATTTGTTAGTCCCAACATTATTTCTATGCATAGGAATAACATATCTTTCATTATTCTTATCAAATCTACTTATATCAAATCTTCTTTCTTCTAGCCGTGCCCTAGTTTTCAGGCTAGGATTTTTTTTATCAAGCATACCTAGATCCATATTCTTGAAACAAAAGTTTCCACTTATCTTACTTTCGACAGAGCACAAAGATTCCATATATAAAACTTTTCACTATTCTTACCTCAATCAGAGCACAAAATAGTTCATATCTTACCTCTTTTCTTCATATCAGACTTCTCTTCTTAGCACAGAGCTTCACAATCCAAGTAGAGTACTGCACACTGGGGCAACAGATCTACACACAAATCTTTCACAGTTTCAGGTTAGATCTTTGCATTGAGCTTCTTCTTCCTCAATTCCTAGCAATCATAGTTTCAGGTCAGATATTCACACAAAGCTTCTTCATCCTCAGTACCCAACAATCACATTTTCAAGTCCCAACAACGAAACCTTTTGTTGGCATAGGGGTAGACCCGGGGTTCAATGCACCAACAACACACCAACAAAACCCTAACTACCGACCCTTTTGGCAACATCTGCGAAGCAGATGAAGTCTCACCCGAGGTAGAGGCAGGGGTGGTTGCAGGACTCCAGTGTCTGCAACCTTAGCTGGGACACAGATCTATGATTCTAACACCTTAACAGAGCACTTAGTTATTATCGTTCATTAGTATTCAACTTTAGTTCACAACATAGCTAAACCCTAATAACAGATCAACACAGTATTCACATAGATCCAATAGATTTAAGCATGAAGCACACACATAGAGATCAGATCTAGCATTCATTCACATTATTCAACACTAAGCTATCATATCAGATTCATGTATCATTTAACATCGCACTAAGCATAGAATCACATAAACAAGTGAGCAACCATAAAGCACAAAGCATTCACAACACATGATATACGTGGTTCACCCCCACCCCGGGGCCATGCCCATCAACTCTTCTTATTTTTATTATCTTTGTCAAGCGTCTTATGGGCACAAATCATCAGAACACTACTCTGCATAGGACATGAGATCTGTGTGCACCTCGCTCAATCCTCCTTCCCCAAGAAGGTCTAGGCACAGAGCCTCACACAATCTGCGCACAAAGCACTAAAGATGACTTGCACTTAGCTCTGCAAGTTTTAATCACATATTCTTGCACATAGCCGGTACTAGCACTCAGCCATTGGTCCACTAGGTCTACTTCTTACATCACCTAGCTACTTACTTATACATTACAAAAAGGGCCTAAACATGGGTAAGACCCATGGGCCGACATTCCCATACCCGTTACATAGCCCAAAAACCCAAAAATCCCTAAAAAGGGGTCGAGATCCCGCGATCTATGCTTCGTCTTGTGCTCTGCCTTCAATAGCTTGTCGAAGTCCCAAAAGTAGGTCAAACATGACCAATAATCCTCAAAACTTGGTCAAGGGCCAATAGGCCTTTGTTGGCACAGGGGCATACCTGGGGTTCAATGCTACAACAATGCACCAACAAAACCCTAACTACCGACCCTTTCGACAACACCTACTAAGCAGATGAAGTCTCACCCGAGGTAGAGGCAGGGGTGGTTGCATGAATCTAGTGTCTGCAACCTTAGCTGGGACACATATATGTGATTGTAACACCTTAACAGAGCACTTAGTTATTACCGTTCATTAGTATTCATCTTTAGTTCACAACGCAACTAAACCCTAATAGAAGATTAGCGCAGTATTCACACAAATCCAATAGATTTAAGCATGAAACACACACATAGAGATCAGATCTAGCATTCATTCACATTATTCAACACTAAGCTATCATATCATATTCATCTATCATTTAACATCACACTAAGCATAGAATCACATAAACAAGAGAGAAACCATAAAGCACAAAGCATTCACAACACATGATATAAGTGGTTCACCCCCACCCTGGGGCTATGTCCACCAAATCTTATTCTCTTTATTATCTCTGTCAAGCATCTTGCAGGCACAAAGCATCAGAACACTACTCCGCATAGGACAAGAGATCTGCACGCACCTCGCCCGATCCTCCTTCCCCAAATAGGTCTAGGCACAGAGCCTTACACAGTCTACACACAAAGCACTACATATGACTTGCACTTAGCTCTACAAGTCTTAATCACATATTCTTGCACATAGTCGGTACTAGCACTCAACCATCAGTCTACTAGGTCTACTTCTTACATAATCTAGCTACTTATTTATACATCACAAAAAGGGCCTAAACATGGGTAAGACCCATGGGACGACATTCCCATACTTGTTACATAGCCCAAAAACCCAAAAATCCCTAAAAAGGGGTCGAGATCCCACGATCTCCGCTTCCTCTTGCACTCCGCCTCTGACAGCCTGTCAAAGTCCCAAAAACAGGTCAAACATGACCAATAATCCTCAAAACTTGGTTAAGGGCCAACAACGTTCTCCTACATTCCCTCAACCTGTTTCTGCTGTTCCCTGGTCGACTATGTATTCTCCTTCTTCCCCTTTTGGGTCCCTATCTTCTTTGGCCCTCGTCCTTCTGTGTTGTCTTTCCTTGGCCCGTTCTTGGTCTCTTGGGCACTTGGATTTCTGGGGGTTGTGTTTCTCCCTGCTCTGCCTCTTCCTCTATTGTTCTTTCCGGCACTTCCTTGGTAATGGTTGGAATCCTCCAGTCGTCGGGCCATTTGCTGATGACCATATCAATGTCACCCTATGTGATGTAGTAGTGCATATGTAGCCATGGTTTCTCCGGATCATTCTTTGCCTGTATCCACATTGTTTGTCGTGTGGCCTGGAATTTGGCGATGTCCGCATATTGCTCGAAAAATTCTAGTGTAATTATCCACATCTTGGAGATGGATTCTTGGAGGTCGTGTAGGTATCCTTCATGGATTTGTTCATCCTCTTGTGACTGGATCTCACTGTCACCTTTAGTACCAAATACCTCTTTCCCTTGTTTGGTTTGGGTCTGGTACAAAAATTTACATACCTTGGCTCTTGCCATCCCATGAAGGCTATTAAGGTAATCAACCATGAGTAGTGGAACTCTGTGCCTAGGTCCTGTGCATCCTTGCAGTGCTCTAGGAACAAGTTCAATAAGTATGGCGCCCAACTCATTGAGGTGCCTTCTGCACACTGGTTGCAACTGCAACAACTCTAGCTGGGACTTCCTCCTTGTGACATTTCCTTAGCATCTTGCAGGCTAAGATTTTCCTGTCCAATTGCATGGCTACGTTGTTGATACACTTGATAATTATCCCTCTTTTCCCCCTAGAGTTTCCATACTTCTTCTTCATCTCTTCTGCTAGCGCTTTCTCCTTGGTTTTGTCATCCAAAAACAACGCGGGATCCATACCCCGAATTGGTAACCCTGTTATTTGCGCAATAAGCTCAACGGTTATGGGGACATGCTTGTCCAGCCATATGTCCCCTCCATGTGTGACTGCTAATAGATGCTTGATGTATGCTGTTGTGTTTCGGCCTCTGCCAAAATGTGGTAGGTCCAACAGATTTAAAATTATCGTTTTCTCCAGCCCAGTTTCCCACTGATACGACTGATCAATCAGTTCTTCGAATGGATTCATGCATGTAGTCTATAAAAATACCCTCTTCGCAAGTTTTGGGAACTTGGCTTCGTCTGCTACATCATGGTATGGATATTTGAGCTTCCTAACATGACCCAGTAGCTTTGGTCCTACTTGTACCCCCTCTGGTATGTGCGGTAGAACAATTTTTGCTGCCGGTTTCTTGCGAGGTGACCTTGGTATTTGTATCTTGTCTTTCTGCTGCTGTGGTGGCTGGCTTGAAGTTACAACGACTTCCAGTGGTTCTTCTATATGCCATTCCGACCAATCTGAGTCATCTTCATGCGCCTCCCTGGATATGTGGTCTGAGATGGTCGTTTGAGACTCATCTAGCTCTGCTGCTGCTGTTGGATTTGACACCATGCCATTAACTTTTGGAGTTGCTTCTGTATTCTCTGGTTGCACCTCCTTCAGGGTTTCTGCTTCTTGGTTTTGTGGTTCCTGCACTGCTGCAACCGTATCTACATTTGTGGCCTCTGCTTCCGGCTGTTGAATTTCTTCTAGTATCGGTGTGGGTTGTATTGGTATCGTCTCTGGGGATGGGATTTCACCGATATTGACAAACTACGATGGCTACTGTTCACCTTGTTCAGCATGTCCTAGTGACCTGGTTTGAACTCTAGTTTTCCTGGAGGTTTGGATCGCTTCTTCTTTCTTAGGAGGTGCCATGGCGGTGAATGTCAAATGTTTGTTGGGTTTGAATAGTCTCTGTAGTCTTCGTGAACTCTCTTTGTGTTCTTTCACCTCTATCTCTCTCTGTATGTTCTCTCTTCGTGAATAGACTATTGGCTCCCTCGCTTGTGTGTTGTATGGATTTCCCATGAAGCTTGTCGAGGACGCTTCCTTGATTATGGGTTTAATGCACCTTGATCACCGGTTCAATGCATCTTTGGTGGTTTCATACTTGCCATTACTCCTATTGTTCCTTCTCCAGTTGGCACGATTAATGTGGCTTCCCATCGGTCCTTCCCATCCTTTAATTCTGCCTAGTGCTGTCCTGTCGTCCTGCTTTTTCCTACTCTTCTTTTCCCGCTTGTTTCCCTTTGGATGTGACCGTTGTCTTTCTTCTCGCCGAGTTTGTGTTTCTATCTTTGCGTGGCCTTTCTACTTCTGGCACAGTGCACCCTCTTTGGTTCTTTTTCAATATTTTTTTTTACTGCGCGGTCGGCGGTCGACTGTCCTTGTACAGCTTCAGTCGGCTCCCATTGATCATCCCTCTGAGTTCTGCACCTAATAAATATCTTAACTATACAACTCCTCCATCTGTGACAGATTTTACTTCATATGGTCCTAACCAATGCATTCTGAGCTTTCCTGGGTGCTGTAACGATTTTCTGTCATACATCAGTACTAGATCTCCTTCCTTGAACGTTTTCTTCTTGATGTGTCTATCGTGCCAAGATTTATATCGTGCTTTCTGAACTTGTTGGTGAAATCCTGCCAATATTCGGTCTTCCCCCATGGTAAATAACTGATCCAGTCTCTTCTGTACTGCGCCTCGTTCTGTCATCTGTGTGATTGCTACTACACACAAGCTTGGGACTACAAATTCTAATGGCACCACTGCTTCTTGGCCATAAACTAGTTTAAATGGTGTGTGCCCGGTCAATTTTTTGCATGTAGTCCCGTATGCCCATAATACTACTGGTACTTTGAGGTCCCATTCGTCCCTATTGACGTTACAGATCTTTGTCAACGAGTTCTCCAGAATTTTGTTGAAGGCTTCTACTGTGCCATTTTCTCGTGGATGATACATTGTGCTCTTTTGATGATGGACTTCAAACTCTTCGATCATAGCGCTGATGGTGCTGTTTATGAAGTGCATGCCTTGGTCGCTCATCAAAATGATTGGGCACCCAAATCAAGTGATTAATTGTTCAAACAAAAACTGCGCTGTTGTTTATGTCCTGCAATCTTTTACTGGTGCGGCTTCCACCCATCTTGTTAAATATTCCGTCGCAGTGATAATGTACCTAGCCCCTGTTATTTTTTTCGGGGGGTTGATTGGTCCCACAAATTCTATTGCCCATTTGTCAAATGTCTGTAATGTTACTTGTGGTCATAATGACATCTCGTCCCTTCTGTTGGGTTTGTCTACCTTTTGACATACATCACATCTTTGACAATATTCCTTCGAGTCTCTGTGAATCGTTGGCCACCATAGTCCTGCGCGCAATACCTTCTGCACGGTAGATTTTCTTTCATAATTCCCTCCTTCTATTCCCTCATGGGATTCTACTAAAACTCTTGGTCTTTCATGCTCTAACATGTATCTTCGTAAGATGTTGTCTGCGCCCATTTTATATAAATGCCCTGCAATCAGTTGATAGTCGACAGCGCAGACTACCAGGTTTTTCTTCTGTGCGGTGCTATATTCTTGCAGTGCAGTACCTGTACTCAAGTACTGAATGATATCTGTGAATTATTCATCAACAATATGTACTAAGAATAACTATACATCTGGAAAGTTGTCTTTTAAATTCGTAGGTTCTTCTCCATTTGTGACCCTTGATAGGTGGTCAAATCCTGTGTTCAATTTCCTTGGTTTGACTTTTACTTCAAAGTCGAATTCTTGGAATAGTAGTAACCATCAACAGATTATCCCCCCCAACATTGGATTGTTGGATAGGTATTTCAGGGCTGAGTGATCTATGAACATTTTAAAGTGCTTCCCCAATAAGTAATGTTTGAATTTCTGCAGTGCATAGACCATGGCTAGGCCTTCTCTTTCTATCGTGTTGTAGTTCTGTTCTAAGTCTGATAACTTTCTGCTCATAAATGATATCGGGTGATCCAAGTCTCCTGCTCCTGGTTGTGCCAAGATAGCTCCAAGTGCTATGGATGATGCATCTACATGCACGTGGAATGTAACCATATCGACGCGGTAACCATCCTTTCCTTCAAGGTATCCAGATCGTGTTGACACTCATCGTTCCAATGAAACTTTGTATCCTTCCTTAGCATTTTTTCCATCGATGCAGTGATTTGCGCATATCCTTTGATAAATTTCCTGTAATAAACTGTGTGTCCCAACGTCGCTCTTAGCTGACAGACTATTTTTGGTGGTGGTAAATTAACAATTACTACGATATTTGTCAGATCTACTTATAAACCTTGTTTTCATACTATGTGGCCCAAGAGTATCCCAAACAGTGTTCTGAATATGCATTTATTTATATTTAGTGATATCTGACACTGTTTGCATCTTTCTAGCATTAGGCATAAGACTTCCACATGGTTTTTTAACAAACTATAGACTGTCTAATCATCTAGGTATACTTCGAGAAACTGATGGATGGATTCTTTAAATGCTACGATGACCACTCTGGAGAATATTGTTGGTGCGTTCTTCAGTCCAAACGGCATGACTCTGTACTGATAAGATCCCCATTCTGTCACAAACATGGTCTTGTATATGTCATCCTGTGCTATCTTAATTTTATGGTAGCCTGAGAATCCATCAGTGAATGAGTAAGCTTCATGTCCTCCTACATTCTCTAACACCTCATCCATGAAGGGTGTAGGGAATGGGTCGTGTAGGTATGCATCATTCAACTTTATTAAGTCGATGCATATCCTGATCCGTTCTTGTTTATTTTCCTATACTACCATTGGACTTATCCATTATGAATCCTCAACCGGTTCTATGATGCCGACTTCAAGCATTCTGTCGATCTCAGCTTTGAATTTCTGTTTGTATATGGGGTTGAGTCTATATGGTCTCTGTCTAATAGGTCTCGCTTTAGGTATGAGTGGTATCTTCATTTCTCCTAACTCTTTGGCTATCCCCTTCATCTCTGTAAATGTTGTAGGAAACAAGTCGCTGTATTCGCGCAACAACT
Organism: Picea engelmannii; assembly: GCA_009831015.1. Taxonomy (NCBI): domain Eukaryota; kingdom Viridiplantae; phylum Streptophyta; class Pinopsida; order Pinales; family Pinaceae; genus Picea; species Picea engelmannii. Next base: position 22,267 of record WSFP011351480.1, read on the forward strand.
CTGTGATTCTTTCTACTATTTGCTCATCCCAGTAGTCTCCAATGCTGGCCATTTTGGGATGCTCGACTACCCCAATGTTGACTTTCTTTACTTTGATCGACGTGGCAAAGACTTCTGATTCTATGGGTGGTCCCTCCACATCTCTTTCGCATTCTACTTCTTCATTCTGAATATCGCGTGGATCATATTCATCCGGTACTTCCTCCTGTACATGGTAACATGACAACAGTTTCATGACTGTCTGTTTGTTCCATTGTTGTTCTTCTATGATCAATTCTATTTCTGGTTCTTTGATGAATATTACTCCTCTTATTTGTTTAAGGGGTGGATCTATATTGGGGTTCTCATGTTCGAATGAGAAAGCGATTGAAATTTTTTGTTGCAATGCCATCCATGTCGTAGTTCCTTTTCGCAACTCCTGGTCTATATACCAGTTCACTGGTATGCCCTCTAGAGTTTGTGTGAAGTGATGAGGCCATTCCTCTGGTGGTGTCATTTTCCATAGAGTTCTACACGCCTCCAAGTGTTCCTCTAGTGCTTTGTGTCCATCGTACTTCTGCTATTTGTCGTTTCCCTGTTCTACGCCGAACCTTATGTGCAGTAACCACTTACATTGGTACCAGTCTATGATTTTATCTTTGTGTGCACCCCACCATCTTGTCGATGTGGCCTTTAGTGATAGATCAAGTGCTAATAGTCTCTGTTTATCTAAAACTACCTCTTCATACTTTGTCAAGAATGTTTCCAAATCATTTATTCCGTGGAAACTGGGTGGTTCCTTGATTTTTGTGTCGACCCATATTACTGCGCAGTCTATTCTCACACATCTTCTCATGGAGACTTTGTGTAGCCTTTGCTGCCAGTTCTCTAAACTGGTGTCTAAGTTTGTTGCACATGAAGTAATGCTCCACCAACTGAGTATCCCATCTGCAGTTGGGTTTACGTAATCCTCATCGTGCGCAGTTGTTTTGTACAATTGGATGATTTCCTCTAAGTCTAGGCTCAAATATCATTTTCCCGGTCTTCAAATTTATTATGTCCTGGTTTTCAAACAGCCAATCCAGACCAAGTAATGTTGGGTAAGGTGTTGTACCATCTACTATTTCAATGACTTCAAAATATGCTTTAGTGCACACTCTATCAAGATCTACTGTCACTCCTTTCAGTCTACCTATGGTTAGGAATCTATGCTGGTTTGCTAGTTTCAATTGAACATGTGAGTATCCTAATGTTGGATCTCCCATGCATTGCCATGTGTTTTTTGGTAATACATTAACTTCAGATCCTAGATCTAGTATAATGTCTCCCATATTGAAATCTTCGATGTTAGAATTCAGTCTGAACTCCCTACTTGTTCTTATTTTTGTGTGTAGGTGATTGAATGTCTTTGGTTCTAGCTTGTCTTCCATCTCTCTACTACATTTTGCTAGTATGTTTTGCAATATTTTCACAGATGATGGATCACTTCACATATTTACACATGATTTCAAAAAGCCTTTGATTGTACTTACTTGTCCCGTGGAATGAATTTCGTTGGTATGATCCAATGATGGAGGCATCTCATATTCTGGTGCTTCCTTGTTATGATGCGTAATTGAAGTCGATGTTGTGCCCTCCTTCTAAAATTCTTGTCTGGCCTCTTTAAAGATATCCTTTTCATTCTATGCGTTGAACTACTTCCTGGGTTCAGTGTTCTTCTTTACCCATTGGTTTTGCGCTGGTTCTTGTCGAACTGTGTCAGTTCCTGTTTTAGCTCCTTCGTGGGTAACTATGTTGATGTTCCGTCCTTCCTCCCTTGCTTCGGCTGAAATCCACTGAACATTCTGGTTCCTCTTTTCCTGAATATTCACTAGTAGTGTCAGACATTCCTCTATATCGTGGTCCGATACGTGACAATACATACAAGTTGTAGGTGGAAGTGGACATTCCCTTGCATAATTTCCCAGTTGCTGACAATTGTGACATGTGACTGGTCCTCTACCTCATCCGAAACCTCCTCTGGCTCATCCTCCTCATAGGAGGAGTTTCGATCACCTCTCGACACATTATACTGAGGCACCTGATTATACTGTGCAGTTTTGTACTGAGGCTGTGCCAGGTTGTACTGTTGCTGTGCATTATTGTATGGTTGCTGCGCAATATTATACTGTTGTTGCGCAGTGTTATATGGAGATAGGACTTGATTGAACTATGGCGTTTCTTGCCCAATCATCATTTCATCCTGTACCCTATATGCATATGAAGTCCTTTCTCGCATCAGCTCCATAGTTCTACAATATTTATCGTCGTGGCCCACTGACTTGCAAAAGGTGCAATATGAACTCTTTGGGACTGTTTGGTATTTTTGCAGCATTGTGCAGTGATAAGGGTTGTGACCTGGTTTCTTACAGATTTTGCACCATAATCTTCTTGTTGGTAATGGATTCGACATTCCTATTGCCATATATTGCACAAACTTTGGACATTCGTTCTTGTGGTGCCTTCCATCCTGCACGTGGTACACCAAACAACTTCTCGTTTGTCCTTGTTCTTATTCTGGTTCAGCTGAAACGTGAGATTATTCAAATCCTCCTTCAGTTCTTCAATAGCTAGGTCTGTCTGTTGGTACTGGTTTTGTTCCATTTTCAAGGCTTCCTGTAGAGCCTCTGTTTGCGTTTGAAATTTCTATTGTCGTAAAGGGTATTTTAAGTGTGAGAGTAGTGAATTGACAAACATGTGTCGATGCTACATATCAGTCATGGGATATTTTAACTTTCCCTTCAGTCGCTTGAATCTCTGGTCAATCTCCCATACAAACTCTCCTGGTTTTTGTCTTATTTCAATCATATTGTTCATGTACTAATCCTCTGAGCTCGTCTTCTGGAACTCATTAATCAATAACTTCTTAATGTCTGCCAGTGTCCTTGTTATCCCACGGGCACTGTTTGTGTCTAAACTCATGTACTAGTCTAGTGCGCGCTCTTTTAGCGTAATATCTAGATGCGCGAGTTTGGTATCTTCATCAGTGATATGTTTTTCTTCCCAGATCTTTGCACAAATGAACAAGTGCTTCTCAGGGTCTTCTGCTTCTTCTCCCCAAAATTCTAGTAACCCGATGGTAGGATCATGTCCTGCCATTCTGAATACTGAACTACTACCTCCTCCACATGGTGTAGATACTTGACTAGTGCTGTCTGAACTGACTCCTCCAATTGTTGTTCCTTGTGTAGATGTACTTCCTGCTGTCGGACTTCCTCCGAACTGTGGTTGTCTAAACAATGGTGTTCTCTTTGGTGTATTAGTCACACATGGGTTTATGGGTTCCACACTAACATTAATATGGATAGGATGACTTCCTTCTTGTCCCGCTCTTGGACCTCTCTTCTTCCTCTCATATGTTGCACACAAGATTTCCTCAATTTTCTCCATAGCTCGAAGATTCTCTACCTCTTCCTCATCACTCACCAAGCCTTCCCTCGTGGCTATAACTCTCTTCTTGGTATTCACCTTGTATTGGTAGGGTTCTCTGCTACGCATCTTTCCAGTTGTCTCCAAGATCCACCGGGTCTGGTCGTCATCCATCATGATCGGGTCCAAGGGTTCCTCCTTCTTGCCCGTATCCTTGCCTCCTTCCATTTCTCCTCTCTCTATCAGTGATTCCTCCCTTCCCCCATGCATGCAGGGAAGTTTAGCTGTCTGATTCCATTGTCATTACAACCTTGTTATATAGCAGTATCCTAATATAAGTATACAATGATCGAATGTACCTTCCTCGAGGTCCACATAGAAATTCTTCCTCCGCTGCGCTGTATGACTTCGCTGTGTCAACTGTAAACTCTATTATAAACCCTGCCATAATACTGTCAAGCCAAAAGTCTATTACGCGGGTGAATTTGTTGTTCACCTACTATAATTGCTCAATCTTTACTGGGGTCCAATCTAACTGCCGAATCTAGTTCGTTGCATGGTTATCCTTCAACCTTAGTATCCACACCTGTAATAGATGCGAAAAATCACAGAAAAAGACTTTGTGCAAATCAGTAAACACATATTTGTCCAGATATTTGCGGGGTGTTATTCTAGGGTTTCTATTGTCTTTCTGTGTAAACTCTAGCTCTTTGGTTCTCAACCAAGTTTTGATTTCTTCTTTTGTGGGGTTCCATAGTCTCAACACCCCCTTCTAATGGCTCATTGCTCTCTTCTTTTCTTTGCTCGTTTCCCGCTCCACCTATCTCATCTACTCAATCCTCCTCTGTTCCTTCCAACGACAGCGAAACCATTTGTTGGGTTTCATCTTCCTTCTCTACCGTCTGATTTATTGACCCAGGGTTCATGTCCTTCAGGTTTCTAACTAAGCCTCTAAAACTATCGACCCTCCTGGTAAACAAGAAGGCAATGCAACACACAGAATGTGCTGCGCAGTCTCACCTGAGATAGCTTTAATGGGTGGCTGTAAGACTCATGCATTTATAGCCTAGGATTGAGCGCAAGATATGGGATCTGTATTCTGAACCATTTATTATAACTTGTGATTGCAACCTACTGTTATTCACAACTATGCAGTAACCTTCATAGCTTATTCCCTCAATATCGCAACAACATTTAAACAAACAATGTAATAACTCATTCATTCATTAAGCACAACAAATAACTATTGAAAAGATGATAAATATATGCATGCATTCATCACATTACACAGATGTTACCGTGGTTCACTCCCTCCTTCGCTACATCGACAAAGATTTGGCTCTTGGATCTTTTATTATGGTAGTTATGCATATCCAGCGCTGCATGCTTACAATTCTCCTCAGATGGGTAAGATCTATATGAGGCGAACTAGATCGCACTAGGCTCCTCAGCCTGCGATCTAATCCTCAAGATCTACCTCTACTCGTCTCCTCTAGCTCAACAACTTATACAAAAATGGGTTGTGAAACATTACATAACACATCAACTTCTACATATATCCGATGGAACAATAGTCTGAACAATGCAAAAAACCCAACCCCCTATGATACCTACGTATCTTTATTTATACATTTAGGGCTCTTCATCCATTTACAATATATTCCCCCAAAACCTAACCCTATCGACGTTAGGTCTTCCTCTCATGTGCGCGTGTTGTTCCTCCTTCCAGCTGTCACTCTCCTTGTGCACTCTTTCTTGCATGTGTGCATGCTGCATTTCCTTCCAGCTGTCGCTTTAATTTCTGCACTCTTTCTTTCCCCGCGATCATCCTTATTTCTACTTCGGTCTGCTGCCAACAGGCACCAAAAAGGATTCAAAATACTCCCCGACAACATCGCCAAAATTTTATCGCATGGATTGTAGGTTGGGAAAAGCCTGACCAATTCTACAAAGGTGAGACAACTATGGGAATACCTACCCACTGTCACCTTAGATAGGTACTCCCCTTTCTTTAGAGATGATGTGATCACCTCAAGGGGAGAAACCCGATGACCCTAGGGGGATTGAGATGGAGGGTGGAAATATTATGAGAGGAACCCCTTAGGTCAATGATGGAGGAGGATGAGATCTTGGAAATGAGTCTTGTAGAAGGAGGATGTTTTCCAAAGCCTTGAGCACCTGCACCAAAGTGTTAAACCTTCCCGAGACAAGATGGATAATCGAGATACAAGCCTGATAATCAAGTGGACAGGCAAGTGAATATTGTTGTCCTATATTGCAGCAGTAAACAATAATATATATCATAAAGGAAAAATGTTGTTAACTGCAGAAATAACCATCCAAAGTACGAAATAATTATTGGACAATGAAACACTAAACAAGTAAATAATGTTCCAATACTTAAGCATAAAATTTGATGGTAAAATATGGATGTTAGATAGTGTTTTCAAAGAATTATAGTGACATCCAAGTGGCTGTAACAAATATCTGCTACAACAACAAGTTTCAACCATAAAAATCAGCAAGTAAACTGTCAAAAAGTTAGCCAATAAGAAATAGAATAATATTAGTGGCTTCCAAACAAATTTCCACGGTTGAAAAGTAAGTTAAAGTAAATGTTTAAGTGAGTTTTGTTGCATCCCTAATGGTTTTAGCATAAAGCTATAGCATAAACAAGATATACTTATCCAATTTAGATGCCTTAGTGGCTGAAGTAGACCTAAAGCATGTAAAATTGATTCCACTTCAGACAATTGAAATATCTCGAAAATTCACACATACCATTGCAAGTATTTTATTTCTCCAATGCAATTTTCAGATTAGTGATTTAAATATATTGGGTAAATGGAGTCTTGATTATAAGAGGTGGATCCATAATATCTCTAGGGGTGTAAGTCCTTTTACTCCCTAGAGCATGAAAAACCAACAAATGTAAACCTAGGAGGGTGTAACCCCTTTTACTCCTCCTAGCAACCTTACAAAAATTGACTTATCAACTAGAAAATAAAATGAGGCTTGGTGGAGGGTGTATTCCATTATACTCCTGCAAGAGTTCTAGACAAGAATACCAATGAAACAAGAAGAAAATACCAAAAAGTGAAGAAATCAAGAAGATAACAAGATATCAATAAAAAAACCCTAGTTTACCAAGCAATTTCCATCCACATGCAAGAAAACAAGCCTCCAAGAGGTGCACACCACCTTACCTCCAAAATATACCAAGAAAAGAATCCAAAATGTTGCACAAAAGAGAGATAGTAAGAAATTCCCAAAGAGGGAAAAAATTTCAACCAATTATGTCTTCTCTAATGAGAGCTATATTAAAATGAAATGATTCAAGCCTTTATTTATACAATGCTTCTAAACTTAGTTTTTCCACATTAAGTTAGGGTAAACCAAAAAACAAGGGGGTAGACCCCCTTAGTTTCTCCATTTGTTATGGCCACAACAACCACCCCTTTATTTTTACTTGAATAAACAAAAGAAAATCCCCCCCCCACATTAATTTTTTACCTCTAATGCCTAATCCACTACTACTATTAGCCTACTGAATATTCTTTTCTACCTTGAGAGGGTTAAGGGTTTAGATATTTATTCATGATTTATCTTTGAGGAGGTTTGTCATGACCAACAATTTCTTTGATATTGTACTTTTAGATGTTCTTCATTATACCTTTGATTTATGATGCTTCTTTGATCCTTGTGTGATGAGATTGACATGTTGTATTTTTAACCTTTTGCATTAATTAGTGCTAATGGATTTAAATGTATTTGTTAATCCTATATGATTGTAGGGTTTAATGCTCCTTTTTATAACTTGAAGAGAATTTGCTTTTAAGTATCTGTTGTTTCCTTATGCATTGGATTGTATTGTCATCTCACTACATCATTGAGAAGTGAATGGTTGGATTGAATGAAGTGTGTATTGTTACTTTGCATCTTGTACCTTGTATCCTCATATTCATACTCAAGATCTCATGTGTTAATCAGATTCCTCAGTTTAAAATCCATAACTAGAATCATAGGATATTTAATCTTTTTCAAGAGTTTGAGATACTATTTGCGATTAGATACAAGCAAGAAAAACATTTTTATAGATATTTCATGACATTTGTTTATAGCAATAGATTATTCATAAAATCCAAGATCATAGATGATTTCTTCTAAGAAAATCCTTCTTTTCAATTCCTCATTTTTGAACAAGCCCAACTCTTTTTCATAGATTTGTTAGTAAAATGGAAAGCGTAATACCCCTAGGCCGAACCCAATTGTAAATGTAAATACAAATGTATGTAAGCTGGTGAGATGCTTGACATCATTTTTGTATGCACCTTTCATGGTATAGTGTGCGCATGTACTGCGCAGTAAAATGTTGAAGTGTGCACATTCCAGGATACCGCACACAACAAACTCAAGTGCGTGCGATTTTGAGGCCAAGGAGCCTTTATGTATATGTTGTGTTTTATAGGCTGGTGAGCTAGTTTATTATAAGCCAAAAGGCTTATGTGATGATTAGGCCGAAGAGCCTAGATGTTAAAGGCCAGTGAGCCTATTTTTTTATATGTCTCATCATTAATATAAAATACACCGCTGCATGCAGACCGACGACAATAAAAGAGTATGGGGGACTAAACTCCACTAGTTAGGGAAAGGGGGGACTAAAAGTTAATATAAAGGGCTAAGCTAGGGAGCTTAAGCCAAAAAGGAATATTATATTAATATTCCTTAAATCATAAAGTATGGAAAATTATTTTATCCTAAGTTCTAAGGATGGGGACAAAAGGGCCAAAGTAGCTCCCAACATGAAAAGTGTCAAGTTGGGAACATGCATACATATAGTTTGGACTTAGTTAATTTTGGGGGGCATTCATCCATTCATGCAATCATTCAGTCAACCATTCGATGATCATTCACTCACTCAGTCAGTTGTCCTCCGTACCTTCCTGTCACTGTACCTAAACCTGTATCCATACCCATACATGTTTGTGTACTTGGTTAGCTTGAGAGCTGGACTGAAGAAGCAGGTTGTCAGGCCCATGGGATATTGAAGAGGCGGATTGTCAGGCCTGTGAGCAATTTCTATATGGGTGAGAGAATTGTTGGGAATTGATTTCCTGAAGGTGATAAACTGCAGCTACAGGGCTCTGAGACTTCCTGTCCGACTTGTTGCTGAATCCCAAAAAGGAAGTGGGGCAACCGAAGGACTGTTGAACAGAGAAGAGACACACTTCCTGGGGTGGGACATGCATGTGGGGAATGAGGGACTATAGGTTGTTAGTTTGAGTTGGCACCTGTGATGGAGTCTGTCCCATTGTCTATGATACATCATCGTGGTTAGGAATCCCTTTACCCGGGTGGAGTTTAGTCCCAGCTCGAGGGTGACCCACTACTAAGATTGATGAGCAGTGTGGTCTAAGGATGGGAGGTTCATGGAAGTTCTGCATGCAGTTGGTGATATTATTACCAATATAAGTGTCAATTTTGTGTTATTTTATATGCTGCATTATTATTTATGTGTTATATTTATGGGCATTTCATGTCTATGTTGCATGTATATGATTACTATCATTTTCGTATGAATCCGTGCATTTACAATATGTATTTATCTGTTTACATTTTATATATAAAGTTCCACAAGAGTTCGGTGTGTATATGTTTTAATTGCATGCAGTTTGAAAAATTTATGTGGCATAGCTCAGTTGGATGCTGGGTATGTTACAATATGTTGAGCAGAGAATGAAAGCGTTTTCTGGAGTAGCATGGTCCGACATGGGTGGTCGAGGATGTTACAACATGGTATCAGAGCTTCAATTTTCAAAATTGAGCCTGGATGGGCCGAGCACGTTGACTTGAAGTGAAATTTTATAGAGGATTGATTTCGAAGTGACCAAATCTCAAGTTATAGAGCATCCATGGTAAAAATTAGAAGCAATTGCGCGGAATTGTGTTGTTAAATTCATGGGAAAATTGAGAAATTTGACCAAGTGGTGAGATATTATTGATTTAATATCTGTTCTAGCAAATTCAGACCTGGAATTAGTCGAATTTGAAGTTACAGTGAAGCCATGACAGATGGAGCGAGATTAGTAATCAAAATTCTCAATTCGTGAATTGAGTTTGGGAAAAAATCGTTCCAGAAATGTCAAACCACAATGATTTTTTTTTGTAGAGGTTGAACTGGTGTTATCGGGGTGAAATTGAACAAATTTCATAGTTGCAAAATATCTATGGTAAAAATTGGGAAAAAGTTAAGAAAAAGCCCCAAATTTCTGTAGCAGAATTCATGAGGAATCGATGCGCATAAAAATGAATGTGCGCAGGTGGGCGCACTAAAAATGCATGATGCGCAGTGAAAAGATTGTGATATCTAAAATTTGTCTATGCGCGGAAAAATATTGGCGTGCGGGTACCCATGCTAAAAATTTGGCTCTGTGTGGAAAAATATTGGTGTGCGGTTACACATGCTAAAATTTGGCATTGCGCAGAAAAATATTGGCATGCGAGTGCACACTCTAAAATTTGGTGTTGCATGGAAAAATATTGGTGTACGGGTACACGCACTAAAATTGGCTCTGAACGGAAAAAATATTGGCGTGTAGGTGCACGCACTAAAATTTGGTGCTGCACAGAAAAATATTGGTGTGCAGGTACGTGCGCTAAAATTTGGCGCCACGCGGAAAAATACTGGCGCGCCCTGTGTGCACACACATAATAATGACGTGCATGGTGTGCATGGTATTGGCAAAGCGCAGAGAAATTTTATTGGTGCACACACAATGTGGGTATATGTTGTCGTGCTACAATTTAGTTATTGGTGCGCGGTGGGGGCGTACTAAACTTTGGCAGGTGCAACACGTAGAGTGAAATGCGTGCAAAATATTAGTGCACGACACAAAAATGGCACACGAAAAAAAAAATGCGCGCAACAAGCATTAGTGCAAGAACCAAAATTGTGCACAGTGGATATTGGCGTGTGACACAAAAGTAGTGTGCATTAGTTATTGGCGCAACATAGAAGTGATGCACAGTGGTTATAGGTGCGCGAAGCATGAATTACCTTGTGGTGTTACTGCACATGCTAAATATGGGTGTACAGGTTGAAATTTGTGCGTGCGAAGTCATTTGGATGGTAAAGAACAACATAAAACTAGCAATTTTCTGCGACTTTTTATACTGTCTGAACGTCATCTTTTTGCAACGTGTTTTTGAGGCCCTTAACAACGTTTTTAGCTACTCAAAAACCACGAGAACATAGGGTACCAAGGTATACTTTGTCTCTATAGCTCAAATAAAAGAGCCCAGAGAGAGATTTCTCATGGTGTAAACCGTTCGTCAAACACAACTTTTATGAGAAAGTTACACGACAAATAGTGCAGGGTAAATTTTAAGACCCAACTAACTTCGAAGAGCTGTAACTTTCTGCTCCGAAATCAGATTGAGGATCAAGAGCAGTCAATGGAAATCTATTGAACCATAGAAGAAATTCCTATAACTTAATTAAATTTCTGGGCATGTTAAAAATGTTTAAGATGGAAAATAAGGTACCTGTAACATTCCATACCAAAAACACGAATTGACCTAGAAATTTAGCAGGCTGTAACTAGCAGCCCAGAGCCCGTAAAGAGGTGAAACTTGGAAAGAATGTCCAAAATATGTATATGAAGAAACCCAATTGAGCTCCTATGAAAAATCCAATGGAGTAGGTGCAAAAATGCATAATTATAGCGTAGAGTTGTGCCAAGTTGAAGTGTGAACAAAAAAATTAATGGACAATTTTCAAATAACCATAACTTTATGCTCAAGACTCAGAATTGAGCATGGGAGTAGGCATGGAAAATGTGTTGGACAATAGAATATAATTATTCACTCAAAAAATTGATCCAGACATTCAATTTTTTAGGAAATTAGAAGAAATAATTTAGATAGATTATTGAACCAAAATGGTTCATATTTTCCATGAAATTGTTGAGTCAGTTAACCTAACAAAGTTTTGTTGGCTGCACATTTTGCAGAGTTAACAACAACTAGATCAGATTAGGATCAACAGAGATTCCAGAGGAATGGAAGATGCACAAGGGACTTACATCCATGAAGATGATATTAGAGGGATGGATGTCCATTTGGGCATTGAAGGAACAAACTCCAATGGACTTGGAGAAGGAAGAGATGAAAACATGAATATGGTAGAGACCATTAAAAATTTGTAGAAGGATGTCCAAATCCATAGAGATGATAATGAAAGGCTTATGAGAGCCAAGGAGAAACAAGAGGACTTCAACATGAAGTTAATGTAGAACTTGAACATAATAGAAAAGAAATTGGATAAGGAGAGCCGATCAAGCATATCAGGAAGTCACAGGTCTCCTGATGAGAAAAGAAGAACCATAAGTGTTAGCAGACATCACCATCACTACCTGAGACATTCCAATAAGAGAGAACACAACAACTCAAGTCCATCCTCTATGAGGAAGCATAAGAGGTCTGGGGTGGATGAGCTACGAGGAGAAATGTACAAAATCAAACCTTCTACATTTGATGGTGAGCACAAGAAGGATGAAGATGTAGAGACATGGTTGTTGGACATGAGAAAGTATTTTCATTTGCATAATTATTCATCTCATGCAGAAGGTAGAATTTCCATCTATCAACTCAAGGGAAAGACATCCATGTGGTGGGATCATCTTGTGTAGGTGCAACACATTAAAGAGAAAAGAGTTACTTGGAGGGAATTCAAGAAGTATTTTGAAAATAAATACTTGACTAAGAGATACTATGACAATAAAATGAAAGAATTATTTGAACTCAAGCTTGGGAGTATGACCATAGATGAATATGAGAGAAGGTTTTTAGAACTGCTGAAGTATGTTTATTTCTTCAAGGATGAGATAGTTAAGATTCATAGTTATTTGAGTCGATTTCCATCATTAATCAGTGAAAAAATACAATATGATGATCCCAAGACATTGGAGGAGACCATAAGGTGATCTAAATGCCTATATGATCAACAAAAAGCAAGGCCAAATTTCCAAAAATTTTGGGAAGACAAAAAGAAATTCAAGGTGGATCAGAGGAAGAAGGGAACTAAGCCACCATTCTTAAAAAATAATCCTCAGGCACAACCAACTTCTGGAGAAACTAGAACGATTGAGATAGGGGTCAAAGGCCAAGGCAACCATCTATTCAATGCCGAGGTTGTAAACGAGATCATATGTTCAGAGATTTTCCTCACATAGGTGAAAAAATGAGGACTGTTCACAATGTACTACAAGATGAAATAGTGGAGGACATGAGCATAAATGTACCAAGGATCTATGCAACCCTGGACAACAAGAAAGCAGAGTATCAGTCACATATGATTGAAGTGGAAGGTATGATCAACAACCAAACCATTGCTATTTTAATTGATTCAGGAGCTAGTCATAGTTATATAGATCCTA
>ML847004.1:28189-54220 GCA_009831015.1 Picea engelmannii
TGCGCCCCTTTGACTGTGTCGGCCTTGACTGCTAACTGTCAGGGCTCATGTTTCAGCATCGTGGCGGTCTCTACTGTGTCTCAGCATCTGTATATCTGAATGGAGTGACAGCTTCCGTGTTTCAGCATCTTCCTTCTCGAACCGTGTAACTGCTTCGTGTTTCGGCATATGCATCCTTGGACTGTGTAGCAGCTCCCGTGTTTCAGCATTAGCTCAACGGTGGCTTTGGGCAGTTCTGTGTTTCAGCATCGGTCTTGGATACTATTCTGCAGGTATAGACACTTATGCACTTCTCATCAATGGTTAAGACCAAAAGTAATGTAAAATATCATGCAAAACAAATTAAACGTGTAGTAATGAGAAAGGACGTTATGTACCTTGGAATGATCAAGTGGAATGATAGTATAAGTCAAAATGCAGGTGATGAAGGGTAAAATAATAGCGAAAAGTATGGGCAAAAAGGGTACAATATGTGGTCCTAACACATGGCTGGGAGTTTCAGTTAACTGACAAAAAGATCTTCGTCCCGGCGAAAAATTTCCTGATTTTTTGCTTTGTTAGGTAAACGCGAGCTGTAGTGGGCCAACCAGCGTTCACACGTGTGCCGCAGAAGGCCTGCCAGCATCCCAATGCGCCCAGTGCTAGGTTAGGGCACGGGTTACTTGATTTAGGAGGTTTTTGAAGAGTTTGTTCAGCATGTCTTAGGCAAGGAAAGGCAATGAGTAGGCCTGATGCCAGGTAAGCAGGGATAGTGCAATTTAGGGTTATAACAGGGATAGGGAGGGACTAAAGTTAAGAATAGGGATAAGCTAGAGATCTTAAAGCCAAAAAGAAATATTATATTAATATTTCTTAAAAACATAAAGTACGAATAATTAATTTATCCTAAGTCCTAATGTAGGGGACAAGTGTATCAGAGTATCTTCCAACATGACAAGTGTCAAGTTGGAGACATGCATACTTATTGTCAAGACTTAGTTCCTTTGGGGGGATCAACCATTGTGGGGGAGAAGAGAGGGGTGGAAGAATTGCTAAGAATCTTACCATTTTTCCTTCAACAAAAGAACCAATATCTTGGGATACATTCTGTCAATCCTTGAGTTATCCTCATATCTTCCTACCACCATACCCAGACCAAATCGATAACCATTCATGTTGGTGTACCTGTCATCTTGGGAGAGGGATTGAAGAGGCAGGTTTTCGGGCCCGTGAGAAATTCTCTAAGTGAGATAATTGTTGGGGATAAATTTCCTAAAGGTGCTAAACTGTGGCTACAATGCTCTGAGACTTCCGGTCCGGCCTGTTGCTGAAGTCCTGGAAGGGAAGTGGGGTAGGTGAAGGACTATTGAGAAAAGAAGGGGCACACTTCCTTGGGTGGGATAGGCATGTGGGGAAGGAGAGGTTGTAGGTTGTGGTTGAGTGAACACCTGAGAAGGAGTCCTTATGGTTGACTGTGTACCTTTATCCTAGTTAGGAATCCCTTACCCATGTGGAGTCTAGTCCTAGCTCGGGGGTGACTCACTATTGAGAGTGATGAACAGTGTAGTCTAAGGCTAGGAGGTTCATGAATGGTCTGCACGCAGTTGGTGACATTCCTACCAAGATAAGTATCGGTTATGTGATGAATTTACATGTTGCATTGTCATTTATGTGTTATTTTATGGGTTTTATTGCATGTGTGATCATAATTGTATGTATGTTTAAGGGTATACCCCTGTGTATGCTGCATGTCTGTGTTTACTGTTAATTCAGCCTAAAAATCGTATATTTATAGAATGCAATTGTTTGTTTATCCTTTATATCTAAAGCTTCTGCTAGAGCATTATATTTATATGTTTAATTGCATGCAGTTTAATATGTATGTATGCATGTGTGTATATATATGTATTTGAATAGAAAAAGTTATGTGACATAGCTCAATTGAATACTAGGGTGTTACAATATGTTTTCAGAACTAATTTAAGTGTCTGAGTAGTGACATTCCCCAGGCATGTTGGTGGTCGGGGGTATGTTACAGTAAAGTTGATACTGCCCACATTTTTCTTGTTGATACCAAATCTACCATTCTAGGAGGGATTCCTCCTCTCGTAAAACCCCCTCCAAGTAATGAGGCCATCCTTTTTAATTGGGGCATGCTAACTGGACCTCGTCTTCCCTCTCACATTCCTTTTAAGATTACATTACAAGTTTGTGGTAGGGACGTTCCTCAGACGCTGATAGATGAAGGTTCGTTCGTTAGTATTTTGTCCTCTCTTGCTTGGAAAGCTTTGGGTTATCCTCATCTTGTGTTGGTTACTCAGACTTTGTTTGATTTTAATAGAAGAACCAGTCACCCTTTAGGGATCCTTCCTCAGTTTCCCATAGCTTTGGGAGGGAAAACCATCTATGTTGATGTCATGGTAGTCCAAGACCCCTTGGATTTCAATTTACTCCTTAGGAGAAATTATGTTTTTTCCATGAAAGCTATTGTGTCAACTCTTTTTTGTGTGATATATTTCCCTCGTGATGGAATAATGATGACTATTGATCAACTTTCGTTTGTTGGCCCTGACTTGACCATCAACTCAATGACCTCCCTAAACGGTTCTTATATGTAGACGGTATCACCCTTGCCACAGGTCAATTATGTGGCATTGTGTCACAGACCCCCTGCCCTCGGGCCAAGATCAGTGAAGGATCTTTTCTGAAACCACACCAAGAGTTAATTTAAACCCTTTATTTAAGCCGTGAAAGATTTTGGGCTTCACGAGTTGGAGGTTCTCAATGCAATGCCACAACTCTTGCAATCGTCAAAACGTGAAATGTCAACAAAGGTTGACTCTTCCAATGTGATGAGCACACACCACCTGTTACCTACTAATTCCAACTTTCGGGACTCGAGTGAACAACCAACAATCGTTCCTCTTCCCCTATGATTCCCTTAACTTTGAAAATTCACCTTTTACTAGATCAATGGCTGTGAGTCTCCCTCAATCTAACGGCTCAGATATTTTTGGGATTTCGTGAACCGAGAGTCCACAACTCTCGACCCCAAAATCACTTGTCGCGCCAATCCTCAAATTCCCAAAATGGGAATTTGCACAAGATCCGACGACTCTCGTTGGATTGGATCCAACAACCCCTATCTCTCTTGAGCTTATGGGTGATTGAAAAGGTACTTGTTTTAACCCCCTTACTTCTTTGCAAGATCCGATGGCTCTTGGGTCTTCGACACTTCTTCACAAAGTGTTCCTGCCATTCAATTTCACACTTGATAATCCCTTTTGCGATTCGAGAGTTAGAGTGACCAAGGATTTTGTCCTGTGCTCCAAACTTACGAACCTCGAGTTCCCAAAATGATATGATGGCTCAAACTGACCACGATCAACAGTTCATGTTGACTCTTGATATTAGGGTGGCAGTTTCGTCCAACTCCCAACCACCTTACAACTCCTCTAGATCCTACGACCCTCGCGATTTTCATGAGTTGTCCATGGAGAATTCTAACCACCTGATTCACTCCTCAATGACTCCTCTGCGACGATTTTGACCTTCCTCTCCTTTTGATCACTTCAAATTTTAAATCTCTCTTGAGATTTCACTTGTAAACTCATTCTTCCAAAAGGATCCCTACATGCACTCCTCGTGACAAAATTTCAAATAACCTCTGGTTATTTGAGTCTTCGACCCTGTGCACTCTTTGCAACAGTAGTCCTTCAACTTTTCCCCTTAGTTGATAAGTTCTAAAGCTTCAACCAGCCTGTGCACACCTTGCATGGCTATGGGCTACACTTTCACTTCTGCTAGTATGAGAACAACGATATCTCTCCTGAGTTTTCTAAGATAAAACTCAAACCCTCATCAACGCACACCTTGTGGACTTTTACTGCACTCCTTTCAGGAATTCTCAGGGAGATAAACAATTGAAACTCATTCTTCTCCTCTCTCAGACTTCATACATTCAACATGAAATCATACACACAACACAGAATTGAAATGAGTGTGTAACAAAGAAAACAAAATGGCTGTAAACATACCATTCAACTAATGTAAATAGTAAGCATCATAACACCATGAAAATTGAGTCAAAGCTTCATATATTAATTCAAGCATTCTTGTACATGGTCTCTTCTCTACAGCTCTCTTCTACAACTCTACATCTTGTGAATTCTAAATAATAATAATATTGTTACCATGATACAAGGGTGAGGGTGTCTATCATCCATTTTCTCTCCTACACTTCTAAACTGTCTAATCTAACATTCATATCTACCTACTTGCATTAAACAAACTTAAATGCCTATTACATTCGATAGATGAGAGCAATCACTCCAGATCTGTTCACATCTCCTAGATATAAATGTAAGTACGCTTCCCTTAGCTATTACATTAATGTCCATTCATTAATCTTCAAAACACTTCAAAATGTGTGTTGGTGCTTTTCCAGCTGTCTCCCGCCTTTATGCTTGCTTGGTTGGCTGCTTACGATGCTCCTGCATCATACTCCCTTTCTTGAAATCTTTCATGAACTCCTATTCATGAGCTCTTGTATAGTCTATCCATGCTTTTGAATTGTTGCTTCATCTTCCCAACTGGCATATTCAATTGGATGTCCTTTCCATTTAACCAAGTATTCAAAATACTCTTTTCTCCTGGTCTTTTTGCTAATCCTTTTGTCAATTACGCTTTCCATCTGTGGCTTTTCAACTACATGCATTTGTTTTGTCCATTGATTTTCTTTATGTTCTTCCTCTGCTCCTACTTCTTCAGCTCTGTAAGGGTACAAATCCGCGATATTGAATATCAATGAGATTCCAACCCCATCGAGTAATTCAATCTCATATGCATTTGCCCCAAATTTCCTTATGACCCTACACGGTCCAATCTTTTTCATCTTCAGTTTGTTATGCGTTCCCCTTGGGAACCTCTCCTTCCTCATATGTCCAAGAATTAGATCACCAAATTCAAATTGAATTTCTCACCTGTGTTGATCTTCTCTACACTTGTATTCTCGATTTGAACTCTGCAATCTCTCCTTAATTTGGCTGTGAAGCTCCTTCATTCCTTCTGCAAAGTCCTCTACACTAGCACTTCTGAATTCAGCTTGTTCTGCATCTTTCAATTCAGAAAATCCCCTTGGTTTAATTCCATATACAATTTGGAATGGACTCTACCCTATGCTTCTATTGAGTGAATCATTGTAAGCAAATTCCACCTGTGGCAGAATGTGATCCCATTGACTGTGGTGTTCAGTCACTAATCTCCTTAACAAATCTCCCAAGCTCATGTTTAAGACCTCTATATTTCCATCCGTATGAGGATGATATGTTGAGCTAAAAGACAAACTTGTCCCCAACTTCTTCCATAAGGTCCTCCAGAAATGTCCTCTATTAGAAACAATGCTCTTTGGAAATCCATGAAGTCTGACGACTTCCTTTAAAAACAGGTTCGCAATATGAGTGGCATCAATAGTTTTTTGGCATGGTATGAAATGTGCCATCTTTGAAAATCTGTCGACCACCAAAAATATTGAATCATATCCCCTTTGTGTCCTTGGTATTCCTAATATGAAGTCCATTCTCTCTGCGTCCCATGGCATTTCAGGTATGGGTAATGGTTGATATAATCTGGTGTTCTGCCTTTTTCCTTTCGTGTGCTGACAAATTCTGCACCTGTCCACAAATTTCTTCACATTCGTCCTCATCCCTATCCAGAAATATGAGCCATTCAACTTTGAGAACGTTTTATCATGACCGAAGTGTATGGCCAATCCTCCACTGTGTTTTTCCTTCAACAAATTCTCCCTCATGAAGCATTTCAGAATACATAGTTGATTTCCCCTGAACAATAATCCCTCCTGGATCATGTATTCAGTCCATTTGCTTCCATCCTTGAGAATTGGATTCTCATATGCCTCATATGCCTCTTTAAAATCTGGGTCATCCCTGTACATTTCTTTGAGGTTATCAAAACCCAAAGTCTTGACTCTGAATTCCTTCATAAGAAAACATTTCCTACTCAAAGCGTCAGCAACTTTGTTAGCAGTTCCAGAAATATGCTTAATCACAAAAGTAAAATTATGCATGT
The DNA here is from genome assembly GCA_009831015.1 of Picea engelmannii. NCBI lineage: Eukaryota > Viridiplantae > Streptophyta > Pinopsida > Pinales > Pinaceae > Picea > Picea engelmannii. The sequence goes on from ML847004.1 coordinate 34,256, forward strand.
ATTCAACCCATTTATCATGTTTTTGGTTCAACTTCTCCTGTCGAGTCACAAATTGCAAAGCATGATTATCACTGTACAAAACAAACTCCTTGGGAACCAAATAATGTCTCCATTTCTTCAATGCTTGTATGACTGCATAGAATTCTTTATCATACATGGAGTACTTAATCTTCATTTCATTCAGTTTTTCACTGAAATACGCAACTGGCCCATTGTCCTAGCTCAAAATTGCTCCAATTGAAAATCCACTCGCATCACACCTGACCTGTAATGTCTTGCTAAAATCTAGAAAAACTAGAATTGGTTGCTTAGTGATCTTCTTCTTCAGCAAATTGAAGCTCTTCTCCGCTTCCCCTGTCCAGTGAAAATATTTGTGTTGTTTCTTCATCGTATCCATCATCAGTGCGCTAATTCCACTGAATTTTCGGATGAATTTCCTGTAGAAGCTAGCCAAACCATGGAAGCTCCAAACTTCAAACACACTCTTCGACGATGGCCAATTCTTATTCGCATTTATCTTTTCTGGATCCATTTTCAATTCATTTGCAGAAATAAGAAAACCCAAATAAATGAGTTATGTCCTCATAAATGACGATTTCTTCATATTGATTAGAAATTTCTCTTTTTGTAACCTCCTCATTACTGCAAATAGATGCTTTAAGTGCTCTAATTCAGTTTTGCTTAAAATTAATATATCATCAAGATATACAATGACAAATTTCCCAGTGAAATCCTTCAGGACTTCGTTCATCAACCTCATGAAAGTACTAGGTGAATTCATTAATCCAAATGGAATGAGAATCCATTCATACAATCCTTCATTGTTTTTGAATGTTGTCTTCCATTCATCACCTTCTCTCATTCTAATCTGATGATATCCGCTTTTCAAATCAAGTTTTGAAAAAATTGCTCCACTCAAGGAATCCATCAATTCGTCCATCCTTGGCAATGAAAACCTATATCTGATGGTAATATTATTGATTTCYCTTGAGTCTATACACATTCTCCATCCACCGTCTTTCCTTGGGYTCAGCACTGTCAGAACAACGCATGGACTCAAGCTCTCCCGAATCAATMCTTTGTCCATTAAGTCCTGGACMTGTCACTTAACTTCTTCATTTTCCTGCAGCGTCAACCGATATTTTTCTTTTTTCGRMAAACTGGCTCCAGGTATAAGATCGATATGATAACTTATACTCCTGATAGGTGGAAACGAACAAGGTAGTTCGTCCACTACTATATCAACAAACTCTCCCAGCAACTCCTGGATTTCTTCTGGTAAATCATCTATTCTCATACTGGTCAAAAGAATTTTGGGCTTCCTGACCACAATAAATTRTGTGTCTTCCTTCTTCTTAATCTCATCAAGAAGTTCCTTCCCACTCATGAGAAGTACAGTGTTGCTCATCTCTGTTTTCACCTCTTTATCCTTAATCGACAACAACATGTGAGTCCTACCATTTTTCTCTAGGGTGTACGTGTTCTTTCTCCCATCATGAACCACATTTATGTCATATTTCCATGGTCTACCCAGCAATAGATGACAAACATCCATGGGAATGATGTCACAGAATATCTCATCTTTATATGCTCCTATTTTAATTTCAACTAAACACTGTTTAGTGAAATTTACCTGATGCCCTTTTGTAGCCACAAAACTCTGTATGGGCTTGGATGTGCAACGGTATCCAGCTCCAGTGTTTCTACCACCTTTGTAGATACGAGATTATCTGTGCTATTATTTTCCACTATGACCTTGCATACTCTATCCTTAGTTTTGTAGGTAGTCCTAAACATGTTGTTTCTTTGGGTCGGGTTCTCCTGTTCCTTTTCTGGTTTCAAGAGAAATTTCCTCATCATTAAGGATCTTCTTCCCTCAGTGTCCTCCACCTCAACATTCCGTCCTTGAGCTTCAAAAATGTGAGTTTCACCATTTTTTTTTCTATCTGGACACTCATAGGATTTATGCTCGAATTTTCCACAGACAAAGCATTTCACTTCACCTCCTCTACCTCTTCCTCTTCCTCTGGCTCGAGGAAAAGTATTTCTATCATCATATTTCCTTCCCTGTGAGTTTCCTCCTCCCTCAGGTTGAGTTTGAGGTTTCTTTCCCTCTTCTTTAGATTTATGAGTTCTGTCCTGGGTAATTGTTTTGCCTCTACTTTGACTTCCACCTTAGCCTCTTTGACCTTTCTTCCATCTCATTTTCTCTTCATCTTTCAGAGCCATCTGATAAGCATCTTCCAAATTTCAAATGGTCATCATGCTCATCTCATCTTGAATGTCATATCATAGACCATTCATGTACCTGGAAACTTTTTCATCATCGCTCTCCTAATGACCTGCTCTGATGTTTATCCTGTAGAATGCTTCAGTGTAATCTTTCGCTGACATCAGCTTCAGTCTCAAATTCTACATCCTCCGAAATAAAGTGATTTGATAATCCCTGGGTATAAATTTGGCTTTCATCTTCGCAACCATTCTATCCTAGTTTTTTATTTTCTTCTTTCCTTTGCAGCGTCTGCCAACCTGCAATTCATCCCACCATAGTGTTGCATGCCCTTTAAGTCTGGTAACAACATGTTTGACTTTCTTATCTTCCTCAACATCCTCATAGTCAAAGTATTTGTCTAGAGCTCTAATCCAGTCTAGAAGCTCTTCAACATCCAAGTTTCCCTCATACATGGGAATGTCCATTTTTTCCCTAACACCTATCCTTGCAACAACCATGACTAGGCATTCTTTTGCAGCATCTTTGACTAAAACTTCTTCGTTTACGTCTTCATTTTCACTTTCAGCTTCACTGATATCCCCAACGTCAACTGTGGACCTTTGTGTTGTCTCCATAGCATCAATCCTGGCACGTAATTCACGCATTTCCCTTTCCACTGTTGGATCAGGTATTTGCTTGTCTCTTCTTCTCGGTGGCATGGCTGTAAAATTCCTCCTTTCTCTCTGCTATAGGAAGAAAATAATTTTTTCTACGCTCTGATACCATAACTGGTGTGTATCAAACTACTCCTTTTCCTCTAGCTCCCTCTGCCTGAAATATACAGACAAAATCAGGCTCTGATACCACAACTGGTGTAGACCCCCTGCCCTTGAGCCAAGATCAATGCAAGATCTTTTCTGAAACCACACCAAGAGTTAATTTAAACCATTTGTTTAAGCTATGAAATATTTCGGGCTTTGCGAGTTGGAGGTTCTCGATGCAATGCCACAACTCTTGCAATCGCCTAAATGCAAAATGTCAACAAAGGTTGACTCTTCCAATGTGATGAGCACACGCCACCTGTTACTCACTAATTCTGACTTTTGGGACTTGAGAAAACAACCAATAGTCATTCCTCTACCCCTATGATTCCCCGGACTCTAAAAATTCACCTTTTACTAGATCAATGGTTGTGAGTCTCCCTCAATCTAACAGCTCAGATCTTTTTGGGATTTCGTGAATCGGGAGTCCATGACTCTCGACCCCAAAATCACTTTTCATGCCAATCCCCAAATTCCCGAAATGCAAATTCGCACAAGATCCGATGACTCTCATTGGATTGGATCCAATGACCCCTATCTCTCCTGAGCTTATGGGTGATTGAAAAGGTACTCGCCTTAACCCCCTTACTTATTTGCAAGATCCGATGGCTCTCGGGTATTCGGTCATTCGATTTCACACTTGATAATCCCTTTTGTGATTTGGGAGTTAGAGTGACCAAGTATTTTGGCCTGTGCTCCAAACTTATGAACCCTTAATTCCTGAAATGATCTGATGGCTCAAACTGATCACGATCAACAGTTCATGTTGACTCTTGATATCAGGGTGGAAATTTCAAGTGATCTTGTTCTTTTATCAAGTGTGAATGAGAATGCACTAAGGCCCCCCTATGATGAGTATTTTCCTGTCGAATTCAACTCATTATCTAGAAATTAGACTTAGAAACTGATTGCTACCTTGGAACTTGCATGCCTCAATGGCAGGTTTCCTCGCTTTTGACAGTGGGTTTTCATTATTGACCCTTGATCGGGAGACTCTACCGAGTGTTTGACTTCAGCTCATTAATTTTCATTCATTGGATTATACTAGTGTACCTTGGGAGTCATTGACATTAATGGTGATTTCCCTCACACTTGTTAACAGTGTTCATTAATGACCGGTAATCAAGTGGTTTCTATGATGTTTGACTTCATCACATGTATGTGCATGGTTAGATTTGTACTATAGGGTGGTGGAGATGAAGACCCTGGATTGTTCCTGATAGATTCAGGTTGCATTGGAGTATATTAAGATTGTACTTGTGCATACATCCACAATGTATGTCTCATGGCTATGTTCAAATTTGAGTCTTTAACACATAGATCCACAATGTATTTTTGGTGGCTATGTTCATATTTGAGTCATATTGGCATGGATCCATAGTGTATGTTTGGTGGCCATGAACTCTCTTACTTGAAATGGATCTTCTCATGTCAGCATTTATGCTTTGAGTCAATTTTAGTCTGAGTCTGGGAATGCCTACCTCAATGATGATATATTATTGTATTGTATTTCCTTGTTTGTTTGTAGGTTTTCGATCGACTGTTCCTTGTTCCCTACACACACTCAACAAAGTATTTCAACTATCACTCTATTCTAACTTCATACTTTGGGGGGCTCTCTGTTACACATTATTTTTTTCATCCATATGACTTTTAATGATGTAAACCTATTTGTTTCCTTCAGAGGGGTCAGTGGCCTGAATTCCTGAAGAAAGAAGGGAGAAGAACTTTGCATGAGAGAAGAAATTGTATTTTCCTTTGTAAAAACCCTATTAAGGAGGATTTCCATAGGTTTCACTATACACAAGGTGTGGAGATGCCTGATTTCCACATCTTGATCTAAATCTATACTGCGATGTTTTCGCAAGATGCACTATAGCTAGGGTGTGGAAATTCGTGTACGTGGGAAAAATGAGTGTCTTCTCGATGCTTCTAGAAGGAGAAGCTTCTATGGTGAGGTGGCCTCCAAACAGTTTGGATCTTACTTACTTTCATGATTTAGTGGGATCATCCTAACCTCCTCACCTTATCCTCTTCAGCTTATAAAAGGATAGGATCTCTCATGGAAAAAGTTAGCTTGGCTTGGGATTAAGATTTTGTGATTGGAAATTTGGCTTGAGATTGTTAGCTTGGTTATATTAGCTTTGAGCTTTGCTTTGTCAAGATAGATTGTGAGTAGCTATTAGATCCATGGTCTCAGAATCCTTGTAGAAAGCAATGTGTGGGAAGCAAGGAAATGTTGGAAGGAACTTGACAACATCAAGGCATCTGGTTGTATCTTTCTTCCACATTATTTAATACAGATATACTTTTATTTTCTATATGAATGTTTTTTGTCCATATTGTATGATTCCTTGATCATGTACATAGTTTCATATCAAACGGAATCTGTTATTCTTTTCTTCATTGGCTTGTTCTTATTTGCATATATTTCTCATAAACCTTGTGACGAAGCTTGAATTGCATTGGTGAAGTCGGATCTTCAATATTTAAAAGGTATGTTCTAGATCCATTTCTCATTTGATAATTGAAAGCTAAGGAAAGAGTAGTGTATTGTCTTGTTTTGTTCTAGTTTCATAGTGAAGCTAGGGGGATTGATTTGTGTCCAAACTTAACAATTATCCCGATAACAGTCAACATCCTTCTTCAGCATGTTAGTAATAGGTCTTATTATCTCAGCGAAATTGGGCACAAAGTGACTCAAAAAATTTATTTTTCCTATGAAATACTAGATGGCCTTCTTATTCCTAGGGAAGTCCATTTTCTTAATGGAATATACCCTTTATGGGTCTACTTTTATTCCCCCTATTGATATAATGTGGCCTAGGAGCTTTCCTTCTAACATAGAAAAATGGTATTTTTTGGGATTCAAATAGATTCCATACCTTCTGTATTTTTGAAAAAATTTCTCCAGGTGTTGCAGATTCTCATTATCAGATTTTGAGAAGATGGTGATGTCATCAAGGTATATAACCATGAACTTGTCCTTTTCATCCACAAATTCAATGTTCATGGCCCTCTAAAAAGTGTCCCCTGCATTCATTAGGACAAAGGGAATTTTTTCATACATGAACGTGCCCCATGGGGTGGTGAAGGTTGTTTTTTCCTTGTCTTCTTCAAGCACTGCTATTTGGTTGTATCCAAAATATCCATCCAACATGGAAATTATGTGGGCGCCTACTACTCTTTGAAAAATATGGTCCACATTGGGAAAAGGATAATTGTCTTTTAGTGAACACCTATTCAGGTTTTTGAATTTCACACACAAGTGTATTTCTCCACTCTTTTTCCTGACAAGAACCAAGTTGGCCACCCAATCTAAATATCTTAAGGGCACAATGATTTTGACATCAATCATTTGTTTCAATTATTTTTCAATAATAGACATTAGTAGAGGATTAAATTGTCTAATTTTCTTCCTAAATGTCTTTGATCCCACCTTTAGAGGAATCTTGTGTTGAATGATGTCAATATAAAATGTCTTCAAGTCCACATAAGACCATGCAAAAATATCAGCAAAATTGTTCATAAGGTTGGCATACTTGTTTTTTTGCTCATCTGGCAATGCTCTAGATATTTTAACTATTTTGGGATTTGCAACTGTCCCAATATTGCATTCCATGACCTCCTGCTCTTGATTATGACATCTTTTATGGAGACATCATTGTTTTCAAGCAACCTCTTTAGTGTTACTAAGCCCCTTGGGATATGATTTTCCTTGAGCTCCATAATGTTGTGGTCAAGCACCTTGTTCAGAAAAGGAGGTGCCTACTAATTTTTTGTTTCATATTCCTCATTCTCTTGATCAATGAAGATATTAGAGAAGTATTCAATGGTTTGCAGGAATCTCTTGAGCTCCAAGTGATCACTAAAAGCATGTTAACATTGTTTGGTATGGTTGTCTTGTGCTTAACCTCCACTTCATGTTTGAAATTTGGACTAATAGGATACCTAAAGGTACTAGCATCCAGGGCAGAAGAATTTTCCCTCTGATTAGCATCTATGGGAATAAAGGAAATATTGAATGCTAGAAATAAGTTGTCCACTAAGTCCCATACCTCATTTCATTATTGTTTCATCCTTTGTTGTTTTTCTTCATAAATTTCCTTGACTTGATTGATAACTAGTTTAGAATCACCAAATACTTTCAATTTGTCAATGGCCATGTCTTTAGTGGCTCTCAACCCTAGTACCAAGGCCCCATACTCTATTATATTTTTAGTTATTTTAAATTACAGTTTGTATGAGAGTGTAATAACCTCCTTTGAAGGGGAAAATAGTATTATTCCAGCACCAAAACCTAATTTGAATATGAGCCATCAAAATACATCTTATAGACTTCATTTCCCTGGTCTTCTAGTGGTTGATTTCTGCATTCATTGACTAATATTTTTGGAACATCATCATTTATATGAAAAAATGATGACTCAATCTCATCCTCAATAGAATAAATTGGATTATTACTTAGATTCTGATGATCACTGAAAAAATATATTAATCTGACTTTTATGTCTAACCTCATATTTTCTCCTCTGAAGATAGGGATAGTTGCATATGTTAGATCCATCTCCAGGGATCCTCCTACTTTCTTGGCCCATGTCCTGGAAAAAAGAATACCAAAATTGGGGGGTATGTCTTCCACAAAAATATCTATGACTACACTTTTCATGGGTAGCTGAGACAGAGAAACAATCGGATCTTTAATTAATCCCAAGCATTTAACCTTTCTAGAATCAAAAGACTAAAGATATCGATATGTCTTGGTGATTTATAGCCCCATCTCTTCCATAAAAACCTTAGGCATGACATTATGATAGGCACCTGAGTCCATTAAGAAATTATGCAATATTTTGTCATGGACATTCAAGGATATGTAAAAAGGATGAGAAGCGTCACAACCATCTTCAATGTGTGGTCCAATAGTAATAGCAGGGTTCTCATCCTGTAGGATGATTACATCAGATAATATGGCAGAAACAGGTGGCTTCAAAACCTTCGTGATAAAGTTCTTTAATGGATGATTTTTCAGTAACTCTGTCAAAGGAATAGGGATCTTAATTTTTCTTAGCTCATGCTCTATGTTGAAAGAAATTGATTGTTTGTCTGCCTCTTTTACCTCTGGGACAAAAAATTTAGATGGCTATGGTTTACTAGTTTTGTTTTATGTGTCTTTATTTGGACCTTTCTTCAGAGGAAGATCTGATTTCTTATTCTGATAAGGTGCATTTTTTTTTGGACCCTATGGCCTAGGCCTTAAATCATACTTCTTTTAGGGATGACTTTGAAATATTTCTTCTTCCTTTACTTCATCATCAAATTAGTTTGACAACTATGATATTTCATAGTCCTGTTGTGTTAAGTGAGTAGGATAAAGATCAGTTTCATTAAACAGTACAACAGATTCATATACAACCTCATTTTCCACATCTCTATCCTTAATTTCATTATTCTAGAAAGGAGGTACAACTCTATGATCTTTAGCATTTATCCTCTCCCTCTGCATGAGTTGAGGAGCATTATTAATCCTTCTAAATTGATTTGTGTTTCTATTTCCAATTCCCTAATATGGCCTATTAGGTTGCTTGTCTTCCCATTTTAGTTTAGCTATCTCTGAAGTTAGGGATTTCAAGGTTTTGGTCACCTCATCTAGATTTGGGTTAAATTTTGTTGGGTTTGAAGAAGAAGGAAGCTCTTCCCTCTGCTTATTTTTATCCCTATATGATTTGTTCTTCAATTTTTCTGATGCTAGGATGTTAGAATCAACCTCAATAGTTTCCTCCTACATAGATAGTAAAGTGGTGGATCTAAATTCCCTTAACAGAAGAGAAAATTCAACATAAAAATCATTTGCAAATGTGATCTTGGTTGAGGGTTCAATTGGCTTAATCTCATCAGGAATCTTTTTATACATCTTGTTGAATGTCTTGGTGAAGTTTGATACAGACTCACCATTATTCCTTCTTAAAGCCCCAAAATCAGTTATGTAGTATAGGTATTCTCTCCTAACTCCCCATTGTTTTAGGAAGGCCTCATCTAATGCATCAATGCGTGTGATAGAATTTGGAGTGAGGCCACGAAACCACTTCCTTACCTCTCCATCCAGGCTCTACACAAACAACCCCATCCATACATCTTCATGTTCAATGTTAAAGTTGTCTGCAAAACTGTAAAATGACACCAAATGTTCTTCAACAGTCACCTCTCCCTCGCCATTGTATATGGGAATATATTTCATGTAGTCACCTGTGGGAAAGGCATTTAAGTTTGGAGGCAGCACCAAAGGTGATCCTTATTATTTTTAGCACGAAATGAGAGAGGATATATAATAAAGAAATGTATAGAGATATCTCATATATCCAATAATATAATAGAAATATATCATATATGAAACCATAAACACAGAGATACAGTAATACACAATTTCTATTAATGAGAAAAATGTACAAAACAATAGAAATACATAGTGAAAGACTCGCTAGAATGGTGGAAGCTTATCTCTGAGAAGATATGTGATGGATACTCGCATTCGTAAGAATATGATTACTACAATGAGGCTCCAAAGGAATTTTTAACATAAAGAAAATCCAAAATCCTAACCCTGGAAGATGAAAATCCAACAGTTTTATGGACCCCATTTTGGGTAGTTTGGTGTATCAACTTCCCAGGGGCATAACTTTGGCATACAATCTCCATTTTGGGCACACAATAACTCATTGGAAAGGTATCGACAAGAATATTCATTTTGGGGCCTCAATCGGAGCCTTTGTCTATCATTGAGGTGATCGATCCCGAAAAATATTCGTTTAGTCCCTCAAAATGGCCCCAGAATTTTAGGAACCAAAAAACTGCTAAAAATAGTAAATTGCCAACAAATTGCTTTGAGCTAGTTGGAATAGGTGGGTGGTTACTGATATCCACCTGGGTCAATCCTCCCTCCTTAGTAATAAAAGGTCTCCATTTTTTTTAGATCCTAGGGGAGAGGGGAAACCACTTGTTGAATCTGAACCTTGGTGAGTTTCTTTCCTTGTTGGAGAAGTTGTGTTGCTTAGCTTGTTAAAGGCTGTAATGAACCTATGGTTGGAAGGGTTGGACCTTTTTAACCAGTCTGGATACATGAGATGACTGTGTGCAGAAGGAATCCTTTCACTTTTCTTCAATATTTTTGACCTTCTTCTTTTGGACAGAAGGTGCTTGGACTGAGGTTGCAGTGGTTGTGGTGTTCTTCTGTTCACCTTTTGAATAGACTATCAAGAAGTTGAATTTTTTAGTATGAGATACTACCTTGCGACACTATTTAGGTGGGACAGTAGTCAAAACTACTTTTGATATTCTGTAGAGATTACCCCCCAGAGTAACAATGACACTACGGGGTTGAGACTCATAAATAGCATGGTTCTTCCACATATATGGTTGTCCCAAGAGAACATCACAGACATCTAGTGGGTAAAAATCACATAATACCTCATCCTTTAAGGGTTGGATGCCATATGCCAATTGGCACTGCTAGTTGACATGGAGATCGTGTCCCTTGTGAAGCCACCCAATGTTGTATGGTTGTGAGTGTGGTGTTTTTGACAATCCCAACTATTTGATGACCTTTGTTGAGATGAGTTTCTTCTAGATTATGCTATCAACAATAAAATGCAGCGGGGTCCCCTTCACCCACTTTTTTGAATGAAAAAGGTACTCCCCCTCTTCAAGATCTATTGGTTCATCTAGTTGAATTATTGTGGTCATGACAGTAGCAGTGGGGTCTACATCGATGATTTTTCTTCTACCATTATTTTCTGAATCAGACTTTGAATCAGGGTTCAACTCCTTATCTTTGATTTCGGCCAACAATGATTGTTTTGAGCGACATTCATCGGTGTTGTTCTAGGGGATTTTATAGAAATTGCACCATTTTCCAGTGTCCTTTGTCTTTCCATTACCCTTCTTTTCATGTGTCTTGGACTCATTTTATGAAGGTTGTTTGTTAGGTCCATCTTTACAATACTTTGGTTGTTGTGGATTTGTAGACCTGAACTTCCGCTTGTTCCGGTGCTTAAATTTCTTCTCGATTTTAACAACATATCGATAAGAAGCACCCAGTGATGAGATGTGCAGAAAATCCATTTTAGTTTGGATGTATCTGTGTAGAGCCCCACAGTATTTCAAAACCAAATGTCACTTGAAATATTTGATACCCATCTTAGTGCGCAAGGTATGGAACATATTGGTGAATTCTAGCACTTATTGGCCCCTCTCTTGACACAGTGTGGTCCATCTCATGTATTGGTTATCATAGTTACCAACAGGGTCATATTGTTCCTTGACTACATCCACAAAAAAATCCCAAGTGGGCTCAGCCCCATATATTCCATACTCCTTTGTGGAACTTTTTTCCCAGTAAGTTTCCCACCAATTTTTGACATGGGGGAGAGCCTTAAGGAGTGTGAATGTGATATTTTTCCTGCCAGAAAAATTGTGAATAGAGAAATAACCTTATAGAAAATTTAACTATTTTTCTAGGGCATCCACATCTATCTGACCTTCAAATACGGGAATATCAAAATTGACTTGTACCTTGAAAGGAGAGGTTCTTCCAAAATCATCGCTTGATGAATACATGGATTTTTTTATCTGTAGGCGTTGAAGGATGTGGTAAAAATTCTCCATCATTTCGTCCCTCTATCACATGATAGCTTTCTCAAGCAACAAATTAATAGAACATTTTTCTCCATCATTTTCATTTCTTCTGCCATGGAGGGTTTATTGGGCCTGCGAGAGAAACTATCCTCAAGAGAAACAAGCTTGAGACCCAACTTTCTATACTCGGACCTCGTCGAGGACATGCACTGAAAAACAATCAAGAACAACTTGCTCTGATACAATTGATCCATATTATTTTCAACATGAAATGAGAGCGGATATATAATAAAAAAAATTACAGAGATATCTCATATATCCAATAATATAATACAAATATATCAGAGATGCAACCATAAACATAGAGATACAGTAATACACAATTTTTATTAATGAGTGAAATGTACAAAATTGTAGAAATATAGAGTGAAAGGCTCGCTAGAATGGTGGTAGTTTATCTCTGAGAATAGATGTGATAGCTACTCATATTCGCAAGAATATAATTATTACAATGAGGCTCCAAAGGTCTTTTTAACATAAGTAAAATCTAAAACCCTAACCTCAGAAGATGAAAAGCCAACAGTTTTGTGGACTCTGTTTTGCGTAGTTTGGTGTATCAACTTTCCAGAGGCGTAATTTTGGCATACGATCTTTGTTTGGGACACACGATAGCTCGTTGGAAAGGTATAAATGATTAGATTCATTTTGGGGGATAAATTTGAGATTTTGTTTATCATTGAGGTTCTCGATCCTGAAAAATCTTCATTTAGGCCCTTGAAATGGCCCCGGAAGTTCAGGAACTAAAAAATAGCTAAAAATAGTAAATTGACAACAAAATGTTTTGAACCAGTTGGAATAAGTGGGTGGCCACCAATATCCACCTGGATAAAAAGGTGCATACCTCGCTATAATGATGGATTCCATCCTTTTGAAAGCCATGTTTGGGACAACTGGACTCTGAGGCTGAGCAAGAGTTATGGGTGTGGTTGATTATGAATATGATGAGGCAGGAGATGCATAAGGGCTAATCACCAGGGGATTATAAAAAATGACAACCTCAAGATGCTTTTAATTGTGGATAGAGGAAGTTTTTTCAGTTGTGGATTTGCATTTGGATGAAAAAGGGTGTCTCTGAGCAGTTAAAAACTTTTTTAGTTGTCTCTCTCAATCAGAAGTTGTTGTATCACCATTCAGGTCAAGGTTGACTTTTGAGGTATTAGAATCTCAAGATTTGGTTTCTTGAAAACTTTCTTGGGAGCCAGAATTCCTTAATAAGTTTGCATCTAGTGGAGTCTCCAGGTGAAATATGGCAGTCACTTTTGTTCCTGATCTTTGTTCACCATCAAAGATCATATATGATCATTTTTTGCCTCCCAGGGAAAGATAGATGGGTTTCCAAGAACAAGGATCTGGTTGGAGTGTTTAACAATACCACTATAAGGTTTCCCTTAGTTGATGGCATGCATTTAGGTGAACAAGTATAGGTATGAAGGATAAAAAAAAATGAAATACAAACAATCCTACAATGTTACTTTTTGTATGAAATTTCAGATTTGAAATAATATTCCAGATCTAAAAAATGTATCTTAACACAAATCATCCAAACAAGGTTGTATTACAATAAACTATCCACTGCAAACAATAGTTGAAACGAGGTTTCATAGAAATAAATAATTCATTAAAATAGTAGTTGAAAGGAAAGGAAACTACACATTGCATACATTTCCAACTTGCATCTAGATAAGATTAAGAACACACAAAGATTTGAGAAGAAAAACACAATCTGTCAAAAAAACTTTTGTTCACCGGGTAGGAAAATTTACATTCATATGCTTCAAGTCCAGCCAAAACTCTGATGCTTGAGATCCCAAAAATTGAACCCTCTAACCTTCAAAAATTCATTTATTTATCTTCAACCCCAAAAGTTTTCTACCACCTATCTAGGATCTAATATTAGAACTCAACTCTACATTTCCACTAGTCACTCCTTCATTACAATTTGAAAACATTTCTTTGACCTGAGTGTATTCAGTTGGAAGTACCAATCGTGACTTCCCTTCAACTCGACCTCAACAAAAATATGGCTCATATCAAAAGGAAAATAACCATTTATTACAATTTGCAACAATATCTTCAACTAAAGCAATAAAAAAATACAAGTGCAACTTTAACTAATGTTGATGACTGAAGTGGCACATCTCTATAACAAAAACTTTTGAAAGTTGTAGTTGGCACATGGTTGTGCATGGATTCCTACATGCACTAAAACTATAGACCAAACTGGAATACGAGTGAATTAGCTGGAATAAGTCTCAGATCCTTTCTCCTTTGATAGCAATAGGCTTCTCATATTATCTCTTTCAAAAACATGCATGTTTTCTTATGCTTCTTCTACAATTTCTAGTACTTTTTCTACAACTTGGTATGTTGTATTTCAAGATCATGTTTCTTCTATTGTAGACTCTGAATTTGTGTCTTCAGAATTTGCACCTGGTGGTTGTCATATATACCTATGTCAGCTTTGACCTTTGGTTTTATCAAGACATGTACCTTACTTCCATCCTTTAGCCCATGTTCTTCCTCTGTGATATATTTATTGAGGTCAATGGACAACTTAGATTTTCTTGGCCTCATATCATATACGAGTGCCATCTCAAAAAATTTGTCATGTGTCTCCCTTAGAGCTTCTTGCATATTCAATAACATTATTTCTTTAATATTTGGCTTTTTATCATGTGAATCCTTCTCAGGAACTGACTTTGTATCTGGGGTTATGCCATCAAAGTGTTGCTCAAGGTCTGGACCAAATTCCATTACATTTTTTCATAAATCCAGGTATGCGGGGTACTCTATGTTTACAATAGAATAATTTATCCCTGAGGCCTCCCCTTTATATTTTTTCTTTGACTTATCCCCTATAATATTTTTCAATGTGTGGATATCCATCTCCTCCAAATTGGAAAATCCAAAGATGTCCTCCTCAGTGTCCTCATCCTCAATTACTATAGGTTGTTGGTATTTCAAAGATGGATTAAATAGTGCTTTAGAATTTAGCCTCAATTGATTTGTGAGTCTGGTTCTTTTGTTAGGTTTACTCGGCATTTCAAGGTCTTGGCTCCCTTTCCTCTTTCTACTCTACTTGACTTCAGGGGATTCCTTAATCAAACTTTCTACAGGCATGAATTCTGCATCTACTATCTCAGGACTTTGTTGTTTAGTTTTATTTTGCCTCCTTATTTTCTTCCTAGGATTTTTATCTTCATGCATGGTGGTGGTCACAAGATCATATTCATAATGTTTTGGTGACAATGGACTTGGTGGGGTGACCTATTCCTCTTGTTTTATGATACAAACCTTGTTTCTCTCCTTCTCTCTTTGTTTTTTTGTAGGTTATTTTAACTACTTTCAAGGGGTTTCTTCTTGTTGTGGAGTAATTGATTTGGCCATTTTTTATCGGGTTCCCCCCTTTTAGGTGTAGTTTACTTATTTCTATTTTGTTAGGTACCTTTGGAGGAGGAGTTAGGTTCTAGAAAAACCCTCATTTCTTAGTTACCTTCGTCCCTTTGTTGTTCTGACTATCAATCAACTTCTTGTTCCTCTTTTTGTTGATTTGTTCCCAGTCCTTCTTCCTGTAACCCTACAGACTGTAAAAAACACTCCCAGGGAATATTTATTTCATATAAAGAAAAGAGGACCAATATTTTAATAAAACCTTGGTGATGTGAAATTTTGTGAGCAGATTTAAGGTGACCCTTGACTCTTTTAGACATTTTCGTTAATATTTTAAGAAAATAAAAAGGGAGGTTTAATTCATTGTGACCACTCAAGTGCATAAGGAAACAGAGGTGATAATAGTGCACAATCGAGAAATGACCTTCACCTGTAAGATACCTTTGGACTACAGTGAGGATGCCCCGTCACTCTTCTTTAATCCACATAATCGAGATACCCTAGCTCCAATCAGGGTTTTGGTGTTTTCCACCAGGAATTTGTTACAAAGCTCAGTTGGCAATTTTCCCTTTTTGAACCATGTCTCCCCAATGATTGGGAGAGCACATGACATTCCAATAAAATGATTTGTAATATGAATTGTGGTTTCTTCGATTTGGGTCTAAAACCCATCAAAATTTTATGCAAAGAGTAGGGACACTCTAGTGTGGTGCCCATTAAAATCACAGATAAAATCAAACCATTCTTCCCTAATGAAAATGTATCTAATTTCTAGAATGTCTTTGAACAGTTCGATCCCTTGTGGCTCTGTTTTATTCAATTTCCAATGCTCTCGAGGAGAAACCATTGTGTTATAACTACTTATGCTAGGAATGTTGGTCGAATGTATGTGTTAACTTGGTTTCATTTACCAACTACAACAATAATTACACACAATCTCGTGATGATAACAGTTCAAGGTGCAAACTTGCATGACCCTTAGTAAGAATTCTTTAATGATGGTTAAATTGTTGGTAACCCACATGATCTCAAGTGCTCGGGGACATGCACATGAATGCGAGGTGCCAACACAATTTGTTTTGAATTTTTCAAATTTCTAAATGTTAAAACCAAGAAAACAATGTGTTTTCTGTTGTTTGCAAGAATAGGCACATTTTTTCAATCAATGTTCTTTTGCATCAAAATCTTAGGTTAACTTGCTAGCAACCTACTAGTGACATAACCATGGTGATGGGTCTTATTCAATTCAAACCATAACATGTATTAACCTTGTAAAGAACAAGAAAATGATGAAAAACAAAAGGAAGATGAATCAAAATGACTCAATAGACCATTGAAAAGAAACTAAGAAAGAATTAGGTTGACAGATGGATGGGATGATGGAGGAAAAGAAAGAAGAGGTGCAGACCTAGGATACAACAGTAAGTATCTAGTACTTGTGGTTGTGAATGAAATTTATGATGATTTAATTATTTCAATGATACATTGCATGGTAAACCAACCTCACATACCTGTGAAACACCCTAATATTCTTATAGGTATCAGTATTCTTCGATGGCTACATTGGATTTATGATCTCATACAATTTTGAATATGTTGGTGTTTGTTAGGGTAGGAGTAGTTTAGTAGGTATTTGTAGTTTGTTTCCTTCCTTCTTTCTATCATGAATCAACCTTCTTGCTTAATTTGAGATTATTTTTTTTCCTTCAATTAGTCATTCCTTAATACCACTAGCATGTATAGGTTATTTTTCGTTTTTGCTTCTTGTTTCATTTATTTGATTAGTGTTCTCTTACTATGTAGTTAATTTTTTTCAATTTTTTGAATAGAACAATTTAATTGTATCAATTTGGAGTCTACAATATATTTTCTATCATCGAATTTATTTTCATATAAATATTAGCTTACTCATGATTTAATATGATTGGTGTATTTCTTTAGATATTACTTGCAAATCTAGTGTAAAAGAACACATTTTTTTATGAAATTTTGAAAAGGGTATCTTCCAATCATGCCCATTTTCTCGATTACTACAATTAGAAACTGATGAACTAAAAATCAGATTAGAAACATTTGATATTGGTGTGTTCTCTTAAACATGAAGTCAAAAGGAATCATAGGAGAAAATAGCGGTGTTCATAATTCTACTTTAAAAAGAAAAAAAGACTTATTGGAAATCTAAATGAAGACCCTATCATAATACCTTTCACTTGTCACATCAATGTGTGATGGTTTCTATCATAATACCTTTCACTTGTTACATCAGTGTGTGATGGTTTCTAACATTGAGTGTTTGTTGTTTGATGTATACTTTTGCAATTCCAAAAAGAAGAGAAAAAATATAGCACAAATACACATGAAATTTTGGATGAAGAGGATGCACCAAGTGCATAGAATAAAATAGTGGTGTTCATCATTCTACTTTAAAAAGAACAAAGGACTTATTGGAAATCTAAATGAAGACCCTAGCATAATACCTTTCACTTGTCACATCAGTGTGTGATGGATTTTTGGATGAAGAGGATGCACCAAGTGCATTTAAATGTTTTTTCTTTACAAAATACAAAGTGTGTTTAGATCTTGGCTTTCAAATGTTGCATGAGTATTAAGGACAACACATTGGTGCCATAGGAATGTAATGATTCACTTGGTTTACTAGCAGATTTGGTTGTATAGCTTAGTAGGATGATTGCTTACAAAATAAAATTTCTGAGGAAGATATTCTTTGATCACAAAGCATGAAAGTCTATAGGACCATGTGATCCTTTCCAAAAGCTATTGACTTTGAATCCTAATGGAGTATGCAAAAATCACCCTTATAGAAAATACTAGGTAACCATATTACTCTAATATGTTGGAAAAATGGATGTGGAAGGAATCACTTACTCAGCTATAAATAACAAGATCAAGGTTGTCATTTCTATGTAGTTAGTGATAATATTTTGATTTGTTTGTTGTATTAATTATAGTCTGTCAGCACGTATTTAAATTGGGGAGGTGTAATTTAGTAATATGTATGATTCATAAAGCTTGGTCTCTCCCATATTGAGTTAGGTAATCCATGTTTCAGTTTCTCTATTATAAACCTAGAATAGTTTTGAGACACATCATGTTCAACATTCAAACTCTTAGAATATGAATGCACAATAAGTGCAGGCAAGGAAGTCCTAATTTGAGCTCCTATATTGACATCTTTATTCTATGCATGTTAATGAAGAACAATTGAGAAGTAATAATGGTTTTTGGAGATAATTGTTGATCTATATCATTCCCACTAAACATTATGGTAGGTACCCACCACAGACCTTTACTAGCAATGACAATTCTATGCATATTAAAGTTTTTCTCAGGAGGACAGGTTCACTCAAGAAGAGGATTCAACAATGACTAAGGGTCGAAGGGAAAGTAGCTTCAAGACTATTTCAAAGAATTATATCTTAGTATTTGTATCATGACCACAGATGTGTGTGTGCCATAATGTACCATTGTTAACTAGAACTCTTGGGAGATAATATGGGGAGTTCTTGAAGGTGACATATTTAGTGTAGAGATGGAGAATTCAAATGAAATAATTTGGTACATCATACCCTTGCATTGATTTCAATTGAATAGGAGTTTTAGTATTCTTGGATTCACAACTCCCACATGGATTTTGTTATTAATGCCATTAAAATATATTGTAGATCTTGTCATGGATATATTTTAAGAAGATAACACTATTAAATTTGAACATTTTTGCGACGAAATAGATACGAATTTTTGTCAACATAGAGTCATTTTTGCGACCCAAATAATTTTTTTTTTCGTCGGAATTAATTTTTTGGTCTAGCAACCACACATGGATCTTCTTCGGTCTAGCGATCGGAAAAAGAATCCTATTCACAATAGGGAAAAGTTTGGCTAGCAACGAATGTTAGTCGGTCAAACGACTAATATTAGTCGCAAGAGTGACCAAAACAACCCTGGCAAACTTAGTCAATAAACCACTATGAGTCGCTAGAATGACGAATATTAGTCGGTCAAATGACTAATATTAGTCACAAGAGTGACCAAAACAACCTTGGCAAACTTAGTCAATAAACCACTATGAGTCGCTAGAATGATGAATATTAGTCACTAGAGTGACCAAACCATCAGTTAAAAAGGTCAAAAGAAGCAGGATCATTTAGTCGCACTAGAGACGAACACGTTGGTCGCTCTAGCAACTAACAGGTTGGTTGCTAAAGTGACTAAGACATTGATGTTTGCGACCAATTGGATATACTATCGACGAACAGGTTGGTCGCTAAAGTGACCAATATTGGGTTTTTTTTTTTTTAATTTATGCCATTCACACGGGATCTATGCAAATATGACCTACATGAGCATTCTTTAATAGAAAAAATGAAATGGTCCATGACTATAACAAACAATTAAAAAAATTTCAATGCAACTATCTATATGCCTATGTTTCTTTTGATTTTTCAAATTAAAATGAAATGAATTGCAAGAAAAGAAACCTATAGATGTAAACAACCATTGAAATGAAAAGTTACAACCTATTTGAAGAGAACAAACAAAGAGTCAAACCCTCAAAAAAACTCTTGAAGGAAGGTAGTAAAACCATAGGGGGGTTTGTTCCTTAATCCTTTGGATTTTTAAGGGTTTTAAGCCAAACCTACAAACAAAAATCTAACTAATCATCCACATTCCCTAAATATAAACCTAGTAGACACACGAAAGCGATAAAAACTAGAAAAAATATTTTTTTTAACCCCTACAGAAAGTTACCTCAAAAAGTGTGTTGGCCCATGACGAAAGGTATCATGTTTCCTACATTGACAAACAAAGGAACCAGACCTTGTTGATGCATTG
>ML847005.1:19618-35089 GCA_009831015.1 Picea engelmannii
TGTGTGTGTATTTACATATTTTATGTCTTATGGATCACATTTTTTACAATGTATGTACATGTGTATATGTGTGTGAAATATGACAATCTAACACATGATTAGCTAGAGTATCTATAATTTGATTTAATCTCCTAAGAACATGGATATACATAATGTAATCAAAGCATCGTTCTAAGAGACGTACCCTAAGGAATCGTCGGTGTAGAGTAGGATCATAAATGTGGTAAACCCCATTTAGCTGGGACACAACCAGCTGAGTATCTAAGTGGACCTGGAGGTGAGAGATACCATGCGACAAAGCGTCACAAATTAACTCTATTACTGCGATGTATTCGATGACATTGTTTGTGGCGTCACCTAAACAGATACCTACAAAAGATAGCAACTGGCCTTAAGGCATGAATATCACCCAAGCTGTGGAAGCAAGCCTCGGAGTGTGTCATCTAGCGCTGTCCGCGAACCCAACAAACACCTCTGATTCACTTGACATCCACCACAGCAAAAAAGATGACATAAATAATGACACGCCCATAAAACAAAAAGACAAAAACTAATTGTATAAGAACTATACATATGTACAAGAAGTCACCCAAGGCGACCGAACTATGAGTAATACTTCTTGAGGGAGAGCCCATTTCTAGGATCCGCCAAAGCTTTTCCTTCACATTCAACCAAATGATAAGCGCCCTTCTTTAAGACCTCTTTCACAATGAAAGGTCCGAACCACATGGGTTTGAACTTGCCTGCCCCCAGGGGATCCTTATATTGGTCGTAGAGTAGGGCAAGGTCTCCTTCATATAAAATCCAAGGATGAACAGACCGATCATATTGACACTTGAATTTTTTCTTGTGAGCCTCATTAGCCAAGGCTGCATCACGACGTTGCTCATCGAGCTGCTCGAGATATAATAAGCATTCCTCAAGCGATGAAGTGTCTGGAAATAACTGTACTGCCAACTTTAGAGATGGGATCTAGCACTCTATTGGTAAGACTGCTTCCAACCCGTAAACGAGTTGAAAAGGTGAGAAATTGGTGGCTGTCTTTATAGGTGTTCAGTAGGCCCACAATGCCGAGTACAACCTCAAATGCCAATTTGACTTGGACGAATTGATCGTTCACTATAGAATAGTATTGAGGGACTTATTCATAGCTTCTACCTGACCATTCGCTTGTGGGTAGTAGGGTGATGAATTCTCTTGCTTCAAACCAAGCTTTGATGTTACCTCAGACATCATTTTGTTTTGAAAGTGACTGCCATGGTCAGTGACAATCTCTTTCAGGATGTCGAACCTTGCTACTATCTGGTTAAAAATAAAGAGAGTTGTTGTTTCGCCATCATCTTTGAACGTTGGCACAACCTCGACCCACTTTGTGAATTATTCTACTGCTACGATGATATAACGGTGCCCCCTGGCTAAAGTTGGGTGGCATGTAGTATAATAAATCCCCCACTTGGTGAAGGGACCAACTATAATGATGGGAAACATGGGAGTGGGGTGTTCCCCCTCATATTCCAAGAGAAGATCTAACACAGGTGGCACTTCTTGACCGATTCAAAGAAATCCTTGATTAACGTCAGCCAAAAGTAACCGGCTCATAGAATATTTTGGGCTATTGCCAACCCAGACAAATGACCACCACATGCTCCAGTGTGATAGTCGTTAAGAATGAGTTTCTCTTCTTCATGAGTGAGACACCGACGAAGGATGCAATCTACACCTCAATGATACAAAGTGTCATCGAGAATGAGATAGTTGTTTTCCTAATGGACTATATGTCGATGCTCATCGCAAGAAGTAGAGGCGGGGCACTTCAAAGTCTGGAGATAGACTAGTATATCTCCGTATCAGGGGTTTGAAGATGAAATAATAAAAATATCTCCTTTAATCGGTGATTCTTCAAGTGTAACATCACCTGACTCGACTGGAAGTTCCAAGATAAGTTTCTCAAAGACCAATGACCTCTTAGATTTTGCAGAAACAAAATCCAAGTCAAATTCCTAAAGGATAACTATCCATCTACTGATCTTTCCACTGATTACTCACTGTGTCAAAACATATTGAAACAAATTCAAAATGACAATGAAGGTGGTCTTACGAAGAAAAATATAATGACAGAACCATTGGATAACATGAACTACTACCAACACAAGCTTCTCAATGTGGGAGTAGTTGAGTTATGGTCCAACCAGGCCTCGGCTCAAGTAATAAATCACATGCTCTTCAAGTGGATCGTCTTCTTGAACCAAGACCATACCGATGGTCAACTCTATTGTGACCAAGTATAATAAGAAATCTTTATTATAATTGTTTGGCCGAAGTAGAGGGGTAGAGATGAGGGTATGTTTCAATGCTTCGAAAGAGTGTTGAGTGACTTCGTCCCAATAGAAAAGAACGTCCTTTTTTAGTAAACGCATGAAATATTTAGTGATCTCGACATAGTTTGCGATAAATCACCGAAGAAAGTTGTCTTTTCCCTGTAAACTCTGAAGCTAAGGGACTGTGCATGGGGGAGGAATTTGAACTATTGCCTCAACCCTTAGAGGATTGGCCATGATCCCTATTGTTGAAACTATGAAACCTAGAAGATGACTCAATGTCACGCAAAAGATGCATTTGTTTGGATTTAAGCGAATACGATAGTAGTGACATCGTTCAAAGATAAGTCGAAGGTGTGTGGGATGATCATATTTCTTACAAGATCGTAATGCTAAATCATCGAGATAGGCCTCAACTATGTGTCTGAGATCGTGGAAAGAAAAAGACATGGCCCACTAAAAAGTGGCTCCAACATTCTTCAGGCCAAACGACATCTTCCAATAAGAAAATGTACCCCATGGACAAATAAAAGTGGTTTTTGCTGGTCTTCGGGCTTAATCTGTGTCTGATTGTATCCTGAAAAACCATCCATGAAAGAAAAGACCTCACAGCCTGTGCATTCATTGAAAATTTGGTCAATGAATGGGGTGGGGAAATTATCCTTTGGACAGGCCTTGTTCAAATCACGGAAGTCCATACATACGTGAATTGTTTCCTTCTTTTTGTTGACCGGAACTGGATTTGACACCCATTGAGTCAACTAAACGGGCTAGATGAAACCGAATTTGAGCAGTTTCTCTACTTCATCCTTAATAGTTGTTTCTTTCTTAGGATTTACTGGATGAAGCTACCATTGGACCGACTTAGCGTCAGGATACGTCATTATTTCATGTTCGAAGATTCTTGGATCGATGCCTGGAATTTCCTTGTAAGACTAGGCAAAAACGTCACAGAATTCATTAAATAAATCTATGTAGATTTGAATCTCCTCAGAGGAATAATTCACTCTGATGAAGACATTCTCCACGATGCCAGGGGTTATGGAGATGTCAATAGGTATCGTTTCAGCGATGGTTTCCATATTACCTTCGGCGTAAACTGTGTGCATAGCCAAAGGATTGATAGGACAATATCTATCTCCAGTCACAGTCAACATGAATTCACCGGCCTCAATTCTTCCCAGCTTTGGGAGAAAATAAGATCTGTGATGGAGATCATCCCAGGGTCTGTCTGAACCATTCATTGCCTCAATAATCACCTCGTCTGAGGGCAATACCAAGTCTAAAGAATCGGTAGTGGCGAGGGAATATTGAGCCCAAATACTCTCAAGAATTAGATCTAACTCCTGTGCGAGAGTCAGATCGGGGTCAGCGAAAGCTTTCTGGACTATAGAGTACACAACCTATATCACAGAAAAGGGCATGGCCATGCCATGACTCCATGTCCCTTACATCATGGCCGATGGGGAAGGAATATTCCACGGATCGTTAAAGTAAGTCGTGTGGAACGACGACACTTGAAAAATTTCAGCCTTAGGATGGTCGGGGACAACCAATATGAACTTGACATCATCAGAAGGAGGAGGGTAATCGAAAGTACCCATCAAAGGTGGGCATAAACCAACCCCTATGTTGATGATTTCAGGCTAAGGGTTATCAATCATCGGGACTATGGATGTCCCCGATGAAGGGTCAGGATGAGAGAAGGACAACTAATCAATGGACACGATCTGACTCTCGTGTGGAAACAACAAAACTTGAAAAACTATGGTGACCACTGCATGCATAGCATAGGTCCAACTCCTTCCTAACAGAAGGTTGCAGTCGAGAGGCGCATCAACCACTTCAACTTCGACGCACATGGTCTTCCCCCCTAACTGCATTGGGAAAGAAGGGATGATCCCATGTGGTTTGAAAGAACAATTGTCGAAAGCGGTAAGTAGAGTAGGTGACGGAGACAAAACGAGTTGGCCAATGTCCTTCCAACATGCCAACGACATCACGCATGTCGAGGTGCCCTCATCAACCACTGTGCAGAAAATATTCCAAGTAAAATTTTTCATTGTGTAATCCACTACTATCTAAAATGCCACGTGGTAGGGGAGACAAGGTTTTAAGTCGGTCGTATCAAGCATGATCATTCCCAGATTATAGGTCTCAGCAGATCCCAAAGTGGATAATGGATCCTTTCTTTGTGCAGGGCAACTCTAGACGACTTTCAAAGAAGACATTGTGCAAGGGGTTTGTGACAAATCTTCCACCACAGAGTAGTTCTGGGTATCCCTTGCATTCAAATTATGCAAAGCTTTCTTGAACACCCCTTTCGGGATGCGTGTCATTATTTCTCCCATCATCTTCTCAATTTGGAGAGGAACAAATGGGTTTACGACTTCCTTAGCCTCTTTAGTAGATTCAGGCATTCCGTAATCGTGTGCCCTAGTCGCTATGTAGGCATCACCTTTCATCATATACACATTCGTGGATGAAGGATTACTTGAAGACGGAGGGGGTCCCTGACTGCACCCATCCACACTCAAAGAGGCTTGAGTTAGATTTTTCCCATGAGGAAATGGGTTTTTTAACACAACAAGTTGTTGTTGCGCCAATAAATTGGCCTTTGCAAGCCAAGGGAATAGGTGACTCGGATGGTCCTCCGTGAAAAGGTTACATGGATACTTCAACTTTATTTTCTCTGTGTTTCCCCCACCAACGTTATTGGTGGGTTTCTTATCCCCCTTACCCTTCTTTCATTGTTTCTTCTTTCCGTACATCTGACATTTGAGTAGGGGGAGCAGCCAAACTAGTGGTTTGGTTGGCCGCTATCTACTGTATCGACAATTGTTGCAATTGATTTGAAAATGGATCAATGGGCTTCACTTGTGCTGAACGAACTATACTATCGGCATGTGGTCCAGAATTCTGTCTGGACTTGTCAAGAATAGACCATGGTGCATATGGAAAAACTTCATAAAGTAAACTAGACTGAGAGTATATCAGTTCTAGCTGTTGAGCTCTCATTATTGCTTCTTCCTCGGAAAAAACTCCCGACGTTGCAACATCCTTGGATAACTGAGGTACCAAAGACTTAAGGAACCACTCCAACAGAAAAGCTGGTGGGACTGGTACTTTTATCAAACTCTTTCGATGCTGCCATTCTTGGATATGATCCGAGATATGGTCGGCCTTTTTTTGCTCAAAGTTGGCCAGCAAATCGATGTCAGCATCGTATCTTACAGTTAATTGGAAATGATTAAGAAAAACCATCGCCAATTCACCAAAATTAGAGTATCTTGAGCAGTCGAGCTCGATGTACCATTTCATGGTACTCCCGATAAGAGTGCGTTGGAATAGACACAACTGTATGGAGTCGTCTCTCAATGAGTTCGACGAGCACCATAGGTGAAAAGTGGTCATATGATTGCCCAGATCTTCGTTAAACTTACCTTCAAACTTTGGAATGTCCGAGGGAAACTCGGTCGACATTGGAAGCCAACACGGATCATGACATATTGGGTCATTTAACAATATTGACAAGTATGGAAAATGTAATGTTGCCAGAAATGGTAGCTTGGGCTGTTGACTATGTATAGGGGAAAATGAGCCTGGATTTTGGCTAACACCAGGTTGCCAGGAAAAGTTAGACTGCTGACCAGGGTTTTGGTAAACACCATGGTCATGTCCAGCGTACAGATACTAATCTTGTTGAGGCGTCATCAACTGACTCTCGTAATTGGACATTGAGGGATGGGCAAGGATTTCTCCCTGCATTGTGTTCTAAGGATTCTGGAAAGGGTTGCCCCTTACCGATCTAACATGCATAGGTATTGAGCCTTGCCTGGGGTTCCATTGGACATGGAAGGGGTTTCCCCCCGGTCGGCATCCCTGATGAGGGGATTGATCCCTGGCATGGATTCCAGGGTCCTTGTGAGGTGTTTTCCCCCTGTGCAGGAATAGTACCCTGCACCGGATTTTGTTTTCCAAAACCAAGGTTTCCCCCAGTCGAGACAGAAGCTGACGAGAATGCAGTGTTACCAAACACGTCAAACAAAGAGAATGAAAAGGAACCCACCGACATGGTGTTGAAAGAAAGTCCTTGACTACCTTCTCTGAAAATGTTTTGTTCATGTTCAGTCAGACGTGCTACTGGGGAGAATTGCCTAGCGAGGGGGACAATGGAGGTATATGACTCTCGCCATAAGGGAAAGCGTTATAGGGGGTTGAGGTTCCCCCCATGGACCCTTTTTCGAGGAACGTTATAGCTTCTTGCCCCCATACCCATGGTATGTAGGGTGGAGTAGGAGAGGACAGAGCTCGTATCAAATCCAAGCATCTCTTAAGAAAATGGAGGGCTTGTCACACTCTGGGTGAATGGAGCAGTGATCACCACCATAGATGGAATCAGACCACTGCCTGAAGTAGAGACGATTGAGACCATAGTGGTCCGAACCAACAAAGGTGGGTTAGGAGGCAGAACGCCCCCTGTAGTGGCAACCGTAGAAGGAGTGTGTGGACTCCCTGACGAAGTAGCATCATTTGCTTCCATCATTGCTTGCAGGACTATTTGAGGCTCATGATGTGTTACCCTTGGAGGGGAAAGTTGTATCAAAAGTGGCACCAACAAGCCAGTGATCGGAGGGTTATAATGCCTGAGAGCTTCCGCTCCAAGGTCCGAAATAGTCGGTTCCTCTGGATTTGAGTGTTCTTCTCTCGTGGATGGCTCGGGTATAGTTTCCTATGGCCCATTCACCTCAAATGACCCTTGCTAGTCAAGTCTTCGTTGTAACGATGGTGGTGGTGGCTCCAATGAAATCGACGATAGGCCCTGAAGCCTTCGTGACTGGCTGAGCTCCTAATTTTCCACCTTGTGAAAATATTAGCGACACTGTAAGGCTTTTACTAAAATTGAAAACCAACACACACTAGAAAATATCCTATGAGATAAAGCAAGCAAACCACTACGCTTGGTCCGGCTTTGGAGGGGTTATCTCCACTAGCTTTCCGCACACGACCTTGTGTTAGAGGGGGGTCCCAGATAAATTTCACGTTTATTGGACTTTTTACACTCCCTAGCACAAACTCGTATGTTTGTTTTATAAGCCTTGAAGAGTTTCCTCTCCAACCTAAATCAAGGCTCTAGCCTAGACTAGTTGGTGGACCCTACAAACATAAAGTCTAATTGATTTTAATTAAGCGTTAATTTTAAGTGGCTTGTCTTAATTCAAGGAAACAAAAATGAAACTAGTGGTGTGTTTTAAGAGACGAAAGAGAAGAGTATTAAACGAAACTGAAAGCAAAACTACTTCTTTTTTACAAATAAAGATTTGCAAATTTAAACTCTTTAACCAACTTTTTGTAACTACTTTTTTCTAAGATCTTTTAAAACAAAAACCCAAAATGAAATTTCGTTGGACTATGAGCTACTTAATGTTCTAATCATTCAGTAAAGAACTTAAGAAAAAAAATCTTTTTTCCTGACAAGTAAAGCAACTAACCTAAC
Organism: Picea engelmannii; assembly: GCA_009831015.1. NCBI lineage: Eukaryota > Viridiplantae > Streptophyta > Pinopsida > Pinales > Pinaceae > Picea > Picea engelmannii. The sequence goes on from ML847005.1 coordinate 27,434, forward strand.
TACTTAACCAAACTAAGAAATGAAATCTTTTTCTATTTTTTTTATGCTTCAAACAAGAAACTTGAAATAAATTCTTCTTTTGTTCTTTTAAAGCAAGCAAAAGGGGAAAAAGTGAAGACAAGACAAGACCAAAAACTGACTTCTGGCCTACTGTGGATCACAGGGAGTCACTGACGATACTAAACAGGCTGATCAAAAAAGACTCACAAACTCGTCTAAAACCCTTTCAAATAAAACACAAGAAATATTTAACAGAAAAGGAAATTGATGTCAAACCCAGGTTAAAGACTGTAACAACAGAGACTGGTACTAGATCAAGAAACCCCTGAGAAGTATGACTTCAATCAGGGAAGAGGTTGATTACCTCTTCTTCCAGAAAAAATTTCTTGACACAGGCACGCTACCAACACTTAAGCAGCCTGTGTATGTACATGGGTTGTCTAAAGGTAGGGCGTGTATGTATGCGAGTAGACCTACTATAGGTCACGTACACCTCTGTAACTTCTCAAAAAAAATAAAACTAACAGGTAGACTGACAAGGCAGAGAGTATTGGTATGGAAAACCATAATCCCTTAAAGACTCAACAACTTATATAAATTCAAAAAAGGTAATCAAACCAATTAAAACACCCAAAAAAATCCCCTAAAACCCTAGAGGTCTCCCTAGTATGGTTGTCAGTTCTGCTATAGCAGGAAAACCCCCCTATGGACTACACTAGGGTTCAACATGTAGGCATATCTAAGCATCTAAAAGTCTCCTACTTTTTATAACTACCCCAAATATACCCCACATTAATGCATGAAATACAAAGTAAAAAGATCTGGTAACTCTACCTTAAAATCTGTGTCTGGTGTCAATCCTTTCGCATTCAATTGCTCCTCGACTAGAAGTCTCCTCCCAAGGCTGACCTGCATTCAAAAACAGACAAACAAGGAACTACAAACATTAATCTTATATATGAATTAGTGGGTTAGATGCATAATAAAACATAAATCAAACATAAATATTGAACACATCATATTGCGGGACAAAAAAAGTATTCGTTTTATTGATATCAAAAAGTTTACTTATAATGAGATCGACGACTGCTCCTCAAACTTGGTCCGGGATCCTCTTCACCAAGCTCCAACTACACTTCCACGTATCTTTCTCCTCTTACACTCTCTCTAGGGAATGGAATAGGCTTATAATGGAGGAAAAAGGCAAGAATGGGCAATTCTAACACAAAACTCACAAGGTGGTTGCAAATTCTTGGGTCAAGGAGGGGATGTGAAATGGGCAGAGTTTCACTATTCTTATGCTTAGCTTTGGAATGATACCCCAACACCTCCTTTTATATGAAAAAAGGATGGTTATTCAGTTGGGTGATGGGCTATAGGCAGTGGGACAGTTGGAAAACTACCCAATAGCCCGTAATCTCAACGAATTCCTTGCAACTTTTTAATTTTCGCAACATTTGTGGGTATACAAGGGTTGTAATGGCATAGCTAGCGTACGTACATGATATTTAGTGGTGCAAAAAGCATGTGTACACGGGAAGTAGTGGTGCAAGGTGTGTACATCTTATGGTTTTTAAGAAGAGTTTCTCAGTGACGGCTTGGCAAAAATAACAAGTAAGAGGGCATGATGCCATATATACAAGTATGGTGCAATTTAGGGTTATAACAATGATGCACTTGTTTGCAAGATGAATTGATATCTTCCCTAGCCTAGTAACTCCATGGAAATTACAATGACTCCTACCTCTTTTGGTAAGGTTAAATTCCATGGAGGTTACCATGGAGATGTTTTTTGTTCTTGTTTCGGGTAGGTTACCATGGATAAATAATTGGTCACAACACTACAAAAGTGTTGTTCTTATTTATTGTTCATGTTATTTTTTCAGGAAGGTCATAGTTGATATCTCTGAGAGGGAGCTATAGTGATGGTTGTAGGTGGAAACCGATTAGATGGTCTCTGGTTTGAGACATGGAGCAAACTGTCCAGACAAGGAGTTGTGTACATGACAATATACATCCATATACCGAAGGAGAAGAGGATGAAGTTAGAACCTTCTGAAAATAAGGGTACTTTTGTGCGATAAAGAGAGTGTCATACAAATATTGATAGTGAGGAGCAATATGCTCTGAAGTATGACCATACATATCCATCTAGTCCATTTGTTCATCCTTCAGACTATCGAGAGGATTTAGTAGAGCCAGTAAGGACAGAGGATCTACCTAGAGATGTTACAATGACCAAGAAGAGGCCATCTTGGCTTTGTGATACTTTGAAGGATGTAGAGGGGCATGAATTTCCCCATGATACTTTTAGGGAGAGAAAATGACCTCAGATATTCTCAAGCTATATGAAATTGATCAGACATATCATTGATTCCAAACCTTCCAGGTATGAGGAGGAGTAGGTGGATCCACTAGTGGTGAGGCAAGTGGCCCCACATAGTACCAACTTGTAGGGAGCCAACGTGTAGAAGGAGTCTTCCCTTAGAATCCAGTAGGGAATAGTAGCCTCCCATGAAATTTTATAGGAGAACAAACTTCAAAGGAGGTCAACATGTGCAAAGGGAGAAAATGGCTCCAGAGATTGCACAGAATCAAAGGGAGTCAAGTTTTAGAGAGAGCATGTGGAATCAGAGTGAGCCTAATCTCAGAGATAGTCAGTTAGCTCAGAGGGAGTTCCCCCTTAGATTCAAGTGGGAGAGAGACATCTTCTAGTACTAACATGTGTCATAAGTTGAGGAGGCTAGACAAAATATTCAGAGGCAGGAGGCCTCTAGACCTTCTAGGAGGATCCACTTGTTTTATTAGGATTTGCTATAGTGACAGAGGAGACAACAAATTAGGAGGACTGGGGTATAGTTTTTTCCTCAGTCACAAAGGGAGAAACCAATGAGGAAGCAAGACAACAAGTTTGAGAGGATACCATGGTGAAAGAGTATCAATCCATCATGAAGAATTATGTGTGGGAAATTAGTTCCGAGCGAGACCTGAGGAGAAGTCCGTGGTGACTTCCAAGTGAATCTATAAGATCAAGCATGCAACAGATGGAAACTTCGAGAAGTACAAAAAAATATTTGTGGAAAAAGGATTCCCTCACACTTCCATCAGGATTATCATTTCTCTTGCTTCAGTGATGGGTTTGAAATTGCATCAGATGGTTGTGAAGACAATGTTCCTGAACGATGTGATTGAGGAGGAAGTGTACATAGAGAAACCTTATGGTTTTTTTATACACGGGAAGGAGTCTCATGTTTGCAGATTGAAGGAAGCATTCTATGGACTCAAGAAGGCACCTAGAGAGCATGGAAACTTAATAAGTTTGGGCTTCACTGAGAGTGATGTAGATCCAAAACATTACTACAAGGTTGTATATAGTGATCCAATGATCTTGCTATTGTATGTTGAGCATAGTGGCTCATTGACAAGTGTAAGAGGGAGTTGGATTCAGAGTTTGAGGTGGAGGAGCTTGACCATATGTACTATTTTTTGGGATTAGAGGTGTGACATAGATCATATGAGATGTTCCTCAATCAGGGGATACTAATGAGGTTCAATATGATGGACTACAATTCCATGGATACACCTATGGAGACAAATACAAAGAAGTTGAGTGACTCTGCTTCAAATTCATATTTGATGGATCCCACGATGTACATGCAATGGATTTGATCCTTGATGTACCTAGTTAACACAAGGTTGGATATTTTCTTTGTAGAGAGCACCCTGAGTCAGTATTTGGTTGAATCCAAGGTAGTGCCATTGGGTTGCAGCGAAGCATGTGTTGAGGTACTGACATGGTACAATTGGATATGGTTTGTCTTAGCGAGTGCAGTAGATAGATTGAGCACTTTGGGGTGTTACTTCAGCTTGGGATCAAGTATGATATCCTAGTTTAGAAGGAAGCATGCTTCTTTAGATCTTAGTACAACAGAGACATAGTATATCATAACTAGTGTCACAAGTCATGAAGTAGTGTGGATTTAGAAGCTTCTTGCATGACTTCATCCGAGACATGGTGTATAAGGGAGTGGTGAAGCTTCAACACATATCGATAGATGAGAAGATAGAAGACATTCTCACCAAGCCTCTATTAAGAGAAAAGTTTGTTTACTTCAGGAGAAGCTTGGCATAATGTAGAATATCCCCCTCACTGAGAGGGAGTGTTGATGTTTGAGAAACATCGGGAAGACATTCACTCACAGGGGTGTACCTGTGGTGAATGGCCCAGACACAGTATTCAAAGGACATAATACTCGAGGTGCTAGTATTATTTTAGTGTGTGGTAGCATCGGGAAGACAATCACCCATAGGGGTGTACATGTGGTGAATGACCCTGGTAAGAATCAGACAAACCTTCTCCTAGATTGGGCTGCAGAAAAATGGATATAGGATACATTTATCACAAGGTTTTACTTGTGGTAAATGGGCCTAGGTTTAGTCCTTTCCTTGATCATGACAAGTGATATGGAATCGAGGTGTTTGAGGTTCTTTCCACGTGTCAGATAACAACGGTTTGACATTCACTCACAGGGGTGTACCTGTGGTGAATGGACCTGGTATGGTATTTTTCCTTAGTCATGGTGACTTGACAAGGATGGGTATAAGACCCGAGGTACTAGACATAGTTGTGTGGACATGAATCATCAACATGATTCATGAGAAAATTTGCTATGAAAGAAGAAATCCAAGAAGACAAGGAAATGTCAAGGAAACCATTGAAGAAAAATCCAGAAAGCACAAGAAGAAAATAGAAGACAAGAAGATCAAGTCGGTTCCATTGAAGAATTGAAGAAACACTCGTAAAAGAAACAAAAGAAACAAAATAAAGTTAAAGGACAAAAAAGACAAGTCGACCCTGCTAGTAAAATAAGGTGACTCCTCTTCTAGTGTGCATTGCACAGTTGCTTCGTGCCAGTTTCTAGTTCTAGTGCTAGTTGTCAATTACCAGTTGTGTTATCTTTATGCAGTGATGTGTCATGCTTGAGGGTTATTCCTCACACTAGGGTGAAAATTTCTATGTGCTTGGATTCTTCATTTGTCTGGTGATATATTTGTGAACTTGGATTAAATTTCTTCTACATAAAATTTTGTTTGGTTTTTCTCCTGAGTTTGGATTTCCCTAGGATACAAATTATGTTTATTGTGCATGGCTATCTCTCTGTGATTCTGTTATTTCCGCTGCAGTTTTATTTTAGTTGAAATTTTTAGTGGGTAATTTTTAGTGAGATGTTTTTTGTTCTTGTTCCGGGAAAGTTACCATGTAGGAATAATTGGTCAAAACAATACAAAAGTGTTGTTCTTGTTTCTTGTTCCTGTTCTTGTTCTTGTTTCAGGAAAGTCACAGGTGATAGATCTGAGAGGGAAATATAATGATGGTTGTAGGTGGAAATAGATTAGATTGTCTCTAGTTTGAGAGACATAACAGACTATCCAGACAAGGAGTTATGTAAATTAAAATATACATCCATATATCGAAGGAGAAGAGGATGAAGTTATAACCTTATGAAAATAAGGGTACTTTTGTGGGATACAAAGTGTCTCATATGGATATTTATAGTGAGGAGTAGGAGGTTCCAAAGGACGATCGTACAAATCCATCTAGTCCATTTTTTCATCCTTCAGAATATCAAGAGAAGTCAGCAGAGCCAACAAGGCCAATAGATCTACCTAGATATGTTGCACTGACCAAGAAGTGGCCATCTTGGATTCATGATACTTTGTAGGATTCATATGGTCATGCAATTCCCTGTGATACTTTCATAGAGATAAAATGAACTCATAGATTCTCAATTTATATGGAATTGATCAGTCACATCATTGATTCCAAACCTTCCAGTTATGAGGAGGAGTAGGTAAATCCATGAGTGGTGAGGTAGGTGGCCCCACCAAGTACCATCTCAGAGGGAGACATAGTGCCTAAGGATTCTTCCCTTAGAATACAATGTGGAGGAGAAGCCTCCCAGGACAGTTCATAGGATATTAGACTTTAGATGAGGTCAACAAGTGCAGAGGGAGCATATGGCTCTAGAGATTACATAGGCTCAAAAGGAGTCAAGTTTAATAGAGAGCATGTAGACTCAAAGTGGGCCTAATCTCATAGATATTCAGTTGGCTCAAAGAAAGAGTCAATCATTCAGAGGGAGTTCCCCCTTAGATTCAGGTGGGAGAGAGAAATCTTCCAGGATTGAGATGTGTCAAAAGTTGAGGAGGCAATAAAGAAGATTCAAAGGAAGGAGGCCTCTATACCTCTTAGGAGGATCCACTTGTTTCGGTAGGGTTTTCTACAATGATAGAGGAGGTAGCCAATTAGGAGGATTTGGGTATATTTTTTTCCTCATTCACAAAGGGAGCAACCAGTCAAGCAGTAGTCCATAAATGAAATGAGTGTGGAGGCACCCAATTGTTGGGATGTTCACACCATGCACACATTGGATGAACCTACTTGGGTAAATATAGGTGGAGGATCGTAATATGTACCAAGCAATGTATAGTATTTATAGACTCGAAGGTTGATATCACAAAAAGAGGTAATTATTTGCTTCCCATCCAATGAAGTGACAACATTGTCAGGTTTCAATTGAGACTTATGATCATGGTAGGTAAGTTGATCTATGGTGACAATATTCCCATCATGGGGGGAAATCATTGTGCAAAAGACCGAAGAGAAAACAACCTTCATGGTGTACATGAAACTATGACCTAAGAGTATGTTATAGTACAAGGGAGCATCTATAACCTCAACATCAAGAATACATTTCTTCCCTACCAACTGGATGGGATAGTTTTGATATAACCCTTTTTTATGAGAGGTTTGACCATCATACACACAGAGGTTGATTGTATATGGTATGAGATCAAGAGAAAATAACTTTTTCCAGACCTAGCAAGACACCATGCATGTAGATACACCTTCATCAATGATACATCGATGAATACTTATTTTATTAATGGTTACGAGCACTTGAAGGAGACAAAAGAGGGTAAATGAGGAGGCACATCTTTGATGATATCAAAAATAATTAACCTGTCATCCAAAGGATCAATAGTTCCCAAAGAAGATATTAAATCCTTCCATTATGAAGGACACATTTTGAGGATATCCAAGGATGACATAGTTGTAGGCGAATGAGTTAAATCATCTATTATGCTATAGTTATGGGTTACCTACACATGGATATTGGGGGAATTCCGTCGTAATGGAATATTTGGAACCTTAAGGGGAGGCTCGAAATTCAATTAAGGAATATGAAAAGGTCCATTAGTAGATGTAGGAGGATCATTAAAGTCAACAAGTGGTTCCTCAAGGAGCATATCATATTGATGGGAAAAGGTAGTCAAGTTGATATGGGTAGAATCCAAGTAAAGTATTTGGTAAGTACCATCACTGTGAGGTTTTGGTATAGGGGAATATCCAAAAGGAGGGGCTTATAAATTATAAATAAGACCTTTTTTGGTAAATGATTTCTCGACATGGGTAGTTGCGATAAGGAGGGTTGGGTGGGTTCATTGTTATATTGTTTAGCAACAACTTGAGCTTGTTCAGTTGCTTCCCTCAAGTGAACCAACTTAGGTAACAATGGACAATAATGGATGCAATGTCCATAGACACCACAAATAGAACAAGGTTTATTTTTGCAAAGGTTAGGATTCTTCTCT
>ML847006.1:0-13106 GCA_009831015.1 Picea engelmannii
ATGCCTTTTAAAATTTAAGGATGCATAAATGAAAAGACTTTAACGACATGCACATCAATATCCAGAAAGCATGCATAGTCTAAAGATTCAATTAAACGATAATTAAATATACACAATGTAAATACATTCATATACATGTAAATGATACCATAATAGAGAGCACTTATATTTATTAAATATGACACCAAATGGCTTCAGACCAAGGACGTTCCACCCAACCGTAGACACTATTGTTCCAAATCTCAACAACAACGTCACCCCCGAGCCAGGGCTATGAATCCACAAGGATGGTTCTAGAGTGTTACTTGGCTTCCCAAACTAGTCAGCACCCAAGCTCTCACAGGATTCCCAACTCTCACAACAATCCAAGTACCCAACTCTCTTCTACCCAGCATGCACCACCCGAGAGAACGATCCTCCACCCCTCTTTTCCACACAATCCCTCAACTAGTCCTTCTCCTTATACGAGCTCCAACGCAACTGGTCTAGAATCTCAATGCTGGAACTCTCATGACTCACAACTATGAGAAACGCTGGACATAGGCCAACGCATCTCAGACATGCGGTCTCAGGTCATGGTTGGATCACACCAATGACCACTAAAGCCAACTATCCTATGGCTAATCTTCAGCAGTTTGGCTCCCTTTCCCCGAGCCAAGACACAGATGACAGATGGATCAATGAAATTTGAAGTGGGTGCATGGAGGTGCATGCATGAAATTGCATGAGGGATAGAATGGTGTGAATGCAGAAGTGAAGGAGAAAACAAGCCAATGACTAAACCCCCCATCATACCAGAGGCAGGTTTAAGTAATTTCAGGNNNTCCTAGCCTTCCTCAAGAAGCTCACGTAAGTGATCCCATCCCTTAGACAAAAAGGGTAATTAGAATAGGAATAAAAAATTATCCTCTCAAGCCCCCTCTCTTATGGAATCATAGCCCCCTCTCTTATGGAATCATAGCCCCCTATAAATCTAGTCCTTGTCCGTCTAGCAACCAACCATGTATTTATTATTAATAATGATAAAAAAATTACATGTCTTGGGACCACTGGCCTTTTCATATTTTTTTGGGCACTCTGGCCTCTCAACATTGTAACAATACATTATTTAAAAATGGGGGTTCAAAACCTAGGGTGTTACAGAAACCCACACACAGTGAAATTGAAACATTCACAGAAAAATGACACTTGCCATCCAAATCCACACATAGTAAATTTCGGCCTCCTACATTGTATTGGAGAGATGGTAGTGAAACCCCACACACAGTAAATATGAAATGTTGCGAGGAAAAATGACACTTTCCATCCAAACCCCGTGCACAACAAATTTCCACGCACAACATTATATTGGAGAGTTGTCAGGCAATAGTAAATAACCCTACGTAGTAACTTGATAGGCAGTAAAACCCCACACATAGTAAAAATGAGGTGAGAAAAATAACACCCGCGGCTGCCATCCTTAGAAGAAATAGGTGTGCTGAGAGCTATGATGATAGTTGTGATGGGAGATATGGAGATAGATTAGATTCAACTTGGTAAAAGGAAGAAGTGTATTTATCTTAATTAATGTTAAATATGCTAAATATTCTGAACCTTTCATTTATCGATGAATAATATTTGATTTCTATATAATAATGTGCATAGAAAGAACATCAAAAATTGAAAACCTATTTAATCCAAATCCAATAGTATAACGCTATCAGCGTAATTAAGCAATTGTTAGTGGAATACCACGCAAGAATTAAGTTGTTGTTAGTGGAATAAAAGTTATTGGCATTCTGTGGTTTTAGGTAACCTTGCGAAAGACAGGTCAGGCAAGGAAACTACATACATGAACACTTCTTGAATTTCACTTGGAGTTACATATGATTAGTTCTGCCAAGGAGAGACTCATATGGAAAAAATGATAAGGGGATATAAGCATATCTTTGATGGTTTATGATTGATTTTGATACAAATGGTTTGCATACGACTATACCTATTGGGTGGTTTTCTTAGAAAACTTAGTAAAGCAGTTAAAGGAAACTCCAAATAGAAAAATAGAATACAAAAGTATGATCATCATTTTTATAAACAACATCAAGTAGTTCATATTTTTTTAAAAATACCATGGAAAAAAATAATATTTGTTATTATGAAACTTATGTTCAAAATAATAACTTATGTGTCTGTCATTGATACAGTCTTAGTCTTACTCTTCACGAAGGTCCCTCTTCTAGAAAAACAATGTGCTTTCACTTATGAGGGTTTTCTCTAGGTGTGCCTTCCAAGTTTTTCATGGTAGATGAAATCGAATGCCCCTAAAAATAGAACCCCCAACTACCATTTGCTCACCTAAACTAGATTGTCTGACATCTGGTCCAACCTAGAATCATACTTCTCAAATTCAAAGCTCACTTTCGAGACAAACAAACTAATTTCCTCCCCATTTCCTCGACAATATATATAAATAACCATTGTAGGCCACTTCTTTATGTTATTGCGCGATGTAATGGTTGTCCTACCCACATCAAACTTCAATTTCACAATGTTACAAGGGAAACTTTCTATGGCCAAGGGTAAACCACAACAGATAGGTATGACTACAGAAATCAACTCAATTCCAACATGTGCTATATAAACGAATGTGCAATATGAGGAAGAAGCCTACCTCAATCCAATCATTTGATGTTGTTCCACCGTTGAGCACTTTGACCCAAAGCCTTATACCTGCAAGAAGTTCTCAACGAACAAGCGATGCAATTATATAGTGACAATGTATAAAATGGGTTAGCACATCAGATATCACAATCCATTAATAAACATTACAAACATGCCAATGGATAATAATCATATATTCGCAAGATATTGATTGGATGGGAAAGGAGTATTTCCATTAATAATTGATCAACATAAGTATCAACATTGCAGACTTCCGTGTCGGCACGGTTCGAAACCAAGAAGCCAAGATCCTTCCAACTGGGTCTCCACCACTTCAATCCTCCACTAAAGGCAAGCTCATAGAAAAGAGATAAAGAGATTCTCTTGACAATAAGGGAAGATCTTGGGGGCTGAACACTGTGTTCAGACTTGAGGGACAAAGGGATGCAGACTCAATATGAAGTAATTTCTCCAGAGTAACTTTTCTCTTAAAGTTGAATGCTTTCTCTCTCTTTTTCCATAGCTCGAAATTGTGCTCTTATAGCCTCCAGAATGCAACTGAAGGGCCGAGTCAGAAAATTTCCAGTATATGGAAGGCCAAAGATAAGAGATCTTCTGTTGTAACATGGAAACCTAACCGCATTTTGTATTTTCTGGCACAAATCCTGATATACGCAAGCTGTAGTGGAGCATCAAGTGTATACGCATCTTGCAAAGCAGTTAGGGAGCGTATATGTGGAAAAATATATAATTTTGGCTCTGGATTTATCAAAAAGGGGTTTGATAAGTCTACATAGGGAAAATGGAAAAAGGCCCTCTGTGCAAGATAGTAATGGTGAGGAAAATCTTGCTATAATAGATGCCCCCTAATGTGTGAGATTAGAGGAGTATCTACGATGGCCAAAAGACATTATAAATAACCTAGAAGTGGAGTGGTATAGAACCAACTAGATGAACTCAATTTATCATTACATTATGTATTGACTTTGCATACATGGATGCCAAAAATACAATGCAGATCCATGTGGAAAATATACCAACAAGTTTTCATGGTCATGAGTAGGGAAATATAAATGCGGTTACATGCCAATAACTGTCATAGTCACGAGCAAGGACCAATGAAACCAGTCTCAAAATGAATATGAAGATATCTGTATACCAAGGAGTACAATCTAATCTCCCATGATTGCTGAAGTCAAATAGGTACTAGCCCAATGAAATGGAAGCAACAACTCAGGAAAGATGTGTCTTCAAAGTGATGTCTTCAAGTCTTCAATACAATCCACCAATGGTGCAAGTCTACATCATGTGAATAAATGAGTTGAGGTCGAACATGATGAGACATTGTTTGATTACCGATCATTGAGGTATACCATTAACAAATGTGAGATATCCTACCAATGATGAAAGTAGGTATCAAGGAACCAAGTACATCTCTACAAATGTGAATAAAGGAGCCGGTGTCGAACATTTAATAGATCCATTGATCAGGAGACATTGATGTATTCTCATCTGTCAATGGTGAGAGAGCTTGCCACTAATGACTGCAAACCTCAAGGTACTCAAAAAACTCTAAGTCTCGTATCCAGAATACACGAGTTGAAGTCGATGGAAAGAGACCCGCTGAAAGGAGAGAATTAAGGCATCTCTCATCAGTCAGCATGAGGAGCAAAGCGAGAGCTTCATGATTTGGTGGAGATCAGATGAAGAACATGTTCATGAACCAACGACCCTGTGCATTTTTCACATGTGCCAAATGCAAGTGGTACACGAAAAAGACCCCCTGAATAGCAGCCAGTGATGAAAATTGCTGACAAAGGCGAGGAAACTACCAATAAGGCTAATGGCATCCAAGACACTGCATGAATCCCAAAGTGTGAATAGATGTTTTTTCGTCGAACACAAGGGAAGCCATCTAATCAACAACCCATGATGAAATGTCGATTGTTGGGTTCAAGGTGACCTACCAATGATGAAAGTAGGGTCAGGGTGCATCATAAGACCAAAGTATCATGTGATTATGAGACAAACTGAGGGTATGGCCGACATGCGAAGTCAAGATTTCTGAGGAGTGGCCGACACAGATTGATAGACTTCCTTTGAACAAGAGCATGAGACATACGGTGGAATATAGAAGCATAGAATTAATTATTTAACAATTAGATGCAGGAGGCATCCATAATGTTCTCTATAGTGGCTAGAAGATTAACCAGTCGATAGAGAAAATTTCGTAACGAGATCAACTTCCTAAGGCCATGCTAAACCCAAAATTATGATGACACAAGGACTCAATAAATTTGTGCTCTGTTCAAAGGTAACATGACTGCAGCCAATTACAATATAGTACTCCCTTCCCGCCCATCTTTTTTTTTTTTTTCATAACAATTGAATGCTATGATACAAAGGAGGGAACGAGTGTCGCAAGTAAGCAAAACTAGTTCCAGCAGTGGAATGTACCTATGCTCAATGAAAGGAAATGCATGCGAGAGATGGACACTCGGGGTGATGTTCCCTCCAGGGTATAGGGTGTCAAATTGCAAAGGATATAGATAAGGCTCTGCTTGGTTGAGGATGCAAACTGCTTGGGCCATGGTGCAAAGCGCGAACCGGCTAAAGGCTCAATACTACAAGCAAGGGCATGAGATGCAATCACAATTTAACGCCAAAAAATGTCCTTTTTTTATATCTTTTAGTCTACTTGGTGTGAAAAAGGGGTAAACTTGTGTCAAATAGACGTCTTTTCAAATCCAATTTACGAGTGTGAAGAAGACAAGTTCACTCGACGATCTTTTCCATTTTTGATAGCGATTAAGAAAAGAGCTTAACTAAGACTCATGATCTTTCAAATCCAATTTTAATGAGTGTGAAAGGGACAAATCACTCGACGATCTTTTCAATTTTTAGTAATGAGTCAGAAAATAGCTTAATTAAGACTCATGTTCTGGGAGTCTAATAAACATGTAAGGGGGGAGGCCAATGCTCCCATCCCGACCTTCTGGAGAAAGTCAGTATCCTGCGGATAGCTGACATTAGCTTGGGAAAAACCAAGGCCTTCCAAGTCAAGGAGGAGAAGGTGATAACAGAGGATATAGTCTCTGTGATGGTTCAAATAATGTCTCTTAATGGAAAATACATAGGTGGGAGAATGGGATGTCCCATCAGGTCATCCCAATCAAAAGGAACCTTGTCAGGACTTGGAGGGAGAGCATTCAGAGGAAGAATAAATATCTCTTGTTCAGAAGGGGGAGGATGTGGAATGTTGATGACAAGGATGAAAGGTGTTTCATTCTCTTCAGGGAGAGTAAGGTTGACTAGAGATTTCACTTGTGTGGCCACTTCTTCAATTTTAGGTTGAAGAGGATGCACAGTAGTGGGGGAAAGATATGCTTCATCCTTAACAAAGGGGGTGAGGTTGGGAGAAGATTAAGTCGATGGAACCACCGAGACGATCAAGGGAGGAGTGTTGTGAAGAGAAACCATAGATGCCTTAGAATTTGAAGGGATCTTGGGTGAACCCCATGCTTCAAGTATCTCGGCAGTAATGGGACACAAAAGAGTAAGGTGACTTCCTTCGCAAGTCCTGCAAAATAATTTAGGCTTACGTCTGAGGTGTCTGGTCTTCTCGATGTAACTAGTAGGGGACAGAGAGTCATCTCTCGTATGATGAATAGAAGCAGGAGACACGACATGGCTATGATTCGGGGAAAGAAGAACGGTGCCCTCAACATAATTGGTAGAGGTTGGGGGAAAGTTGTCGACATAGTTGGTAGAAGAAGTCGACTCATCTCTGACATGATTGGAAGAGGTTGGATATGGAGCACCAATATGACTGATAGTGACTGGGTTGGCGATTGATGATGACATTTGAGTCCAAAATCTAGGGAAAGACTGATTCTAAAAAATTGCAAGCCAGGCAGGATCTTGGTGTACCCCTTTCCCTAGCCCAGTAAGGTGTTGGTTCACACCAAAATGGTATGATGAGGTTTGGATGGGCATCATCACTAGGGTATGTGGATAGACTGAGGTTGGATAAGGATTATTCAAGTGAGGATATATGTTTCCCCCTTGTGAAGGGGTCCCATAAAGAGGGTAGCCCGAATTATAAAATTGATTCTCCCCGTACGGAAGACTTGGGGGTACTTGAGGACCTGCCATGGAAAACGTGTTCGAAGGAACTGACATGGTGGACGAAAGATAAATGGGAGGGGGGTAATAAGTAGTATAGGCACCCATCTGAGTATTTTCTCCTAAAAGAGCGTAGCTAGTGTTGGATCCGTAGGGAGGATGGTGCCATCCTCCCACGGGGACATGACTCATATCAAATGAAGAAGTAGTCATTGGAGCCATGGTGCCCCTAGGTTCAATGCTAGGATTCATATATGTAGGCCAGGGAGAGAGTTGCACAGGGGAAGGCATATCAACAGAAAAATGGCTAGATACCCAAGGTCCAGACTGAGCGTTATAGTTCTGCATACCATTATAAGAAACAAATAGATTTTACCCCATGAACATCATGGGGGGGTAGCAGTAAATGAGGGAGAAAAGGGAACTCCACTATCCATAATAACAAAAACCTGGCATGAAATCCTATGGTCAACTAATAATCAAAGAGAATACCAAAAATTCAAATGGCCAATATGCATGCAAACAGGCTAAAGTGGCTGAGTGGCCTCCCTCGCTAAAGAAGGTATGCCTCGTCCATGAGGGACCTGAGACTCCCTGCTAAAGTTTGGAGGTAACATAATCAATTATAAGGGCCCTCATAGGCTTAACAACCAATCGGTCAGATCCCCCTGGAGAGGTAATCCTCCATAAAGGCTGTGTGTTGTCCGACCCCTATCTGACTCAAGATACAGGAAGAATAACCCCTACAAGTAACCTATGAGAAACCTAAGTCAAGAAACTAATAAACCATTGTATAACTGATTCATGCAAATAGTCGTAAGTCCGGATCACTATATGGGCAGGTAGCAAAGCCCGAAACCTTGAAAGTATTGCCTCTCACAGAGGTATGGGCAGTGGCAAGATTCCCAAATACGAATAAATCCACAGAAATATCTATGATGCTAGGTGAGTATTCGGGGGTTATCCCTTCAACTAACTTCGCGCGACCTCGTGATTAACTCTAGTGTGAGCGGAGCCTCCTGATATTACCAATTATACAATGGATTTCTCAACTCCCTGTCTCAGACACATAAGTTGATTAATTGCCTTGGAGAAGTTTACTCACAAAATCCTATTCCAAGGCACTAAATCCTAGGCTAGTTTGTGCACCCTAAAAAATAAAACCATGACTAATCAATTTTAGTTTAAAGCATAAACTTTATTGGCCATGATTACTCAAAAAGGTATGGAAATGAAACTCATGGTGTTATGACTCCTCATAGGAATAAAAATAGATATAATGCAAAGCCTAACTTTAACTTTTCAGTGAATAATATGCTAAATAGAACAGTGCAATCTTCAATTTTAATTCTGCAACTCAGAAATAAAATGAAATCTTTCATTAAATGTGCTAAGCTAATGATAAAGTTTCAAAGACAAAAATACCAACCAATGCAAAATGCCTATTTTTTTGTATTTTCAATGTATTTAAAAAGAAAATTCATGGACTGATAAGCGACTTGATATATAACTTCTACTTTGTATAAAAGAAATCACTTGAGCAGAATACCAAGTAGCTAAGCAGACATCCCAAATACCAAGGACAAATAAAAAACGGAAAACAAAGAGAAATATGCTGCCCAAAAAATTCAACTCCAAAAAGGTTTCCTGTCATCCCAGATAATCTCAACAGGTACCACAGAGACCCAAGAAGGCTTAGTGATTCTCAAAAACTACCCAACAGTCACTAAACCAAGCAAACAAGCAAGGGGGAAGTGGTATACGCTCCTGTTCAAGAGAAAAGGGCATATATACGCTTCTTGTAGTGGGACAACAAGTGTATACACGCCACTGTCAGGGAAAAAAAGGCGTATATCCTTTAAAATAAGGCTAGGCAAGGTTAAAAGGCTGAAAACTTAGACCCAGAGTGAACAGACTCTGTCCAATTGTGATACGGCAAGAAATACAAAGGAAAAAGAGCAATGTAAGAAGGAAAAATACTTCAACCCTTAGAAGGAAGATCTCTCCCCAGTGGAGTCGCCAATTTTGTTACAAGGGAAAAACTCTTTATGGCCAAGGGTAAACCACAAAAAACATGCATGATTGCAAAAATCAACTCAATTCCAACATGTGCTATATAAACGAATGTGCAATATGAGGAAGAAGCCTACCTCAATCCAATCATTTGATGTCGTTCCACCGTTGAGCACTTTGACCCAAAACCTTATACCTACAAGAAGTTCTCAATGAACAAGTGATGTAAGTATATAGTGACAATATATAAAACACGTTAGCACATCAGATAACACAATACATTAATAAACATTACAAACATGAACGTGGATAATAATCATATATTCGCAAGATATTGATTGGACGAGAAAGGATTATTTCTATTAATAATTGATCAATATAAGTATCAACATTACAGACTTCTGTGTCGGCATGGTTCGAAACCAAGAAACCAAGTTCCTTTCAACTGGGTTTCCACCACTTCAATCCTCCACCAAAGGCAAGCTCATAGCAAGGAGATAAAGAGATTCTCTTGACAATAAGGGAATAGCTTGGGGGATGAACACTGTGTTCAGACTTGAGGGACAAAGGGATGCAGACTCAATATGAAGTAATTTCTCTAGAGTAACTTTTCTCTCAAAGTTGAATGCTTTCTCTCTCTTTTTCCATAGCTCAAAATTGTGCTCTTATAGCCTCTAGAATGCAATTGAAGGGCCGAGTCAGAATGTTTCCAGTATATGGAAGGCGAAAGATCAGATATTTTCTATCGTGACATGGAAACCCGACCTCATTTTGTATTTTCTGGCACAAATCCTGATATACGCGAGCTGTAGTGGAGCATGAAGTGTATACGCATCTTGCAAAGCAGTTAGGGAGAGTATATGTGGAAAAATATATATTTTTGGCTCTAGATTTATCAAAAAGGGGTTTGATAAGTCTACATAGGGAAAATGGAGAAAGGCCCTCTGTGCAAGATAGTAATGGTGAGGCCAATCTTGCTATAACACACAACTTAATGAGAATGTTGGAATGGAATGCATCTCTTATTGCTGCCTGCTACCTCTCCCTTCTATTGTCTCTTTAATGTGCATGTGTTGTACACTTCATTGTGGCATGGAGACTTCTTTCCCTACTACACGTTCATTTTCAGATCTCCTTCTTAAAATCCCATTTAGGGGATATCCTACTTTATTTATTGAAATACCAATATAAAAACACAATGAAAATTAAATTTGAATTAATTATGGTAAGCATTTATGAATCTGTCCTTAAATCATAAACAACAACAATCAATCCAATTGCTTGTTATTAAAAACCACAAAATAGTGAACGATAAATACAAATGCTTATTATTAAAAATGAATTGATAAATATGCATCACATTTCACATAGAAATATGACAAGTGGAAGAAACTTCAAAGTGGTCAAACATACAATTATTCAATAATTCATCACAAGTAATGGAATATTTTACAAAGCTATTATTGCTTTATTTCTTTCCTTCTATAAGTATACCATATACGAAATTTCCTTTTCTAAGTTTTCCATATACAAATATTTGTTGCCCATTTTGACAAAACAAGAAACAAAATATAAAATATAGAGTAGACAACTCAAGAACAAAAAGGGCAGAGAGCAATTGTATTAGATGATAGGATAAACTTATAAAGAGGAAACAAAACAACCAAATCAATAAATTAGAAACAAATCCTAATGACTGGTACATCTGGCTAGAACAATTGGTAGTGTATGACTATACATTGTTGAGGTTACAACTAACAGTCCCTCTTAAACTCAACAGTTACAAACATCAACGCTGATAATTCCCAAGTGTTGTCTTTGAAAATAAAAAATGGTTTTTCCCAATGGATTTTTAAAGATGTCTGCGACCTGGTCTCGTGAGCCAAAAAATTGAAGCGTGATTTCACCATTATTGACTAGCTCACGTATGAAATGAAAACGAGTGTTAATTTTCTTGCTTTTCTTATGAAAAACATGGTTTTTTGATAAATAAATTGCTAAAGTATTGTCACAGAAGATAGGAATTGGATCCTTTTCTGTATGTGACATGTCATTCAATATTCTTCGCAGCCACATAGCTTGACATGAAGCTAAGGTAGCAGTGACATACTCTGCCTCTGCAGGAGATATTGAGACAATGAGTTGCTTCTTTAATTCCCAAGAAATCAGATTCATGCCCAGGTGAAAAGCATACCCTGAGGTGATTTTCCAGTCATCTAGGCTATCTGTAAAATTACTGTAAGTGTAACCACAAAGATGATTATCTTCAGACTGAGTGTACCATAAACAAAAATTGAGAGTGCTAGAAACATATCTTAGAATCTTTTTCACCATCTTCCAGTGAGAATCATTGGGAGATTCCATGAAGTTGGAAACAAAGACGGTTGCATATATAATATTTGACCAACTAGTAGCTATAAGATAAAATAGGCTACCTACTAAAATTTTGTACAAGGTAGAATCAATTGTAGGGCCTTCATGTTGCTTGCTCAATTTTGTGCCTAGGGGTATAGGATTTTCTGCTGGATTGTAGTCTTCCATGCAAAATCTTTTGATGGTGTCTGCTGCATACTTTTGCTAACAGACCAAAATCCCTTTGGTTGATTGGTCAACCTCAATCCCCAAAAAATATTTCATGATTCCAAGATCTGTCATCTCAAACTCAGATTTCATGGCATGTTTAAAACTGGTTAACTCAAGATTTCCAGTATATATCATGTCATCAACATATAGATAGACAATCAGAATTTTACCTTACTAATATATTTTGGTGTAAAGATTTGGCTCATTTTGGATTCTGTTGAAACCACTCTTGATCAAGGAAGTATCAATTCTATTGTACCAAGCTCTTGGATCTTGCTTTAATCCATGCAAGAATTTCTTCAATTGATACACTTTGGCTGGTTGTTCTTTGACTTCAAATCCAGGTGGCTGATCCACATATACCTCTTCTTCTAAGACACCATTCAAGAAAGTTGACTTGACATCCATCTAGTATACTTTCCATTTGTTTTGAGCTTCTATGGCTAAGAGAGTCCTTACAATGTCCAACCTTTCTACTGGAGCAAAATTTTCACCATAATCAATTCCTGGTTGTTGTGAGAAACCTTTGGCAACAAGTATTTCTTTGTGTTTTTCAATCTTCCCCTTTTCATTGAGTTTAGTTTTGTAAACCCACTTGACACCAATACTTGTCTTATCTTTAGGCATATCAACAAGATATCATGTCTTGTTCTTCTAAATAGATTCAATTTATTGGTTCATGGATTCAACCCAATGTGTCTCTTTAGCTGCCTCTTTAAAGGACATAGGTTGACATGACATTAATGCAAAAATATTAAGCTGATCAATTCATCCAACTGTTGATGGATTTCTCTCAAGCTTCAAGTTCACTGATTTTGAATTTCAGAGGATGAATTTATTCTTGAAGAAAGGCTATCTTGAGTACTTTAAGGTTGTCCTTGTACCTGCAATCTTGGAAGGGCAGGCTGATGTGTTTGCTGTCCTATTTTTTTTATGTTTTCAGGAAGTGGCAGCAATGGATTTTGACTGTCCATAGGTTGATTTTCAGACTAACTCCAGAACTGATTTTCAAGAAATTTGACATCTCTGCTCAGAATTAGTTTCTTTGAAATCAGATTGTAGAGTCTGTAGTCTTTGGCTGTCTCATTGTAGAAAAAAAAATGCATTTATCACTTCTATCATCAAGTTTCTTCCTCAATTCAGAAGGTATGTGAGCGACTGCTATGCATCCAAATGTACTGAAATGAGCAACATTTATATTTGTCCCATTCCATACTTCTTTAGGGACCTTCATCTTGACACTAGTTGTTGGGGATCTATTCAGTAGATAAACTGAGCATGCTACAACTTCAACCCAAAATAAATTTGACAAACATTTCTATCTGAGTAGGCTCCTTGCCATGTTCATTATAGTCTGATTTTTCCTCTCAGCCACTCAATTTTGATGTGGAGTATACCTGGCCGTAGTTTGCATGATTATGCCTTGTGATTTGTAGAAATTTGCAAATTATTTTGAATTGTATTATCCTCTTCCATCTAACCTGAGAATATTCACATATTTCCCACTCTATTTTTCATCTTCAGCCTTGAACTCCTTGAACTTTTCAAAGGTTTTAGACTTGTGTCTAAGAAAATAGATCCATATTTTCTTTCTAAAATCATTAATAAATGTTAGAAAATAAAAGCTACCACCTATTGAATTTGTTTGCATTGGTCCACATAGATTAGTGCGAACCAACTCTAAGTGTTATTTGGCTTGATTGGAGGACTGTGGAAAGCTAGTTCTGTTATGTTTTTAGAGAATG
>ML847006.1:23333-35089 GCA_009831015.1 Picea engelmannii
TAGTTTTGGGTAGTTATTTTCCTGTTTGTGGCAGGGTTGATTTGTGTAGCAGGGGGTAGAAAGGAAGAAGCAAAGAAAAGAGGCAACATAAATTATCATCAGATCCAGGTACTTGTTAAGTTATGTATTTATTTCATACTGTAAATAATTTAGTATTTATTGATAAATCCAAGTTACTGAGGTTGCTGTTATAAAAGTCAATATCATGTTATGAAGTTTTGTTTCAGTTTACTTTCTTAAAATGTTTAGGAAACTTAATGATGTTTAGAAATATATGGGCATTACACTTAGAGTCTTAAAGGGAAGATGTCCAAATATTTCATGCCAAATCATAGTTTCATTGGGGGTGGATTCACTTTGTGCATACAGTTGGGTCATATTTGTAGTTCTAAGGGTCAAGGGAAACATTCTATTCCTAGTCATGTGGATTTCAGAAATCAATTTTCTGCTGCGAGTTTTGTGATATATCCTACATGATGCTCCTTAAAAAAGTACCTTATAGCCATTTTCAACTAGTTGTCCTACACTTAACAGATTGTGTTTCAGATTTGGAATGTGATAGACATCGTTTATGTCTTTATTTACATTTTGTTTAGTGAGAATAGGTACAATTCCTTTTCTTTGAACTTTAACTAAAGAGTCATCTCCAAGTGTAATATCAGATGAAATAGAAGAATCAATGCAAGAAAGTAAATCTTTGTTACCTGTCATGTGATTGTTGCATCCACTGTCCAATAACCAGAGGTACTTGTGTTGTTCTTTAGTTTTGTGACATGAGAGAAACATCCCATCAGAGGTGTCTCCTTCATGATTTGAGACATGTGCTCTGCCTGAGTATTGATCTGCTTTCTTCTTCTTGCATTTAGATTCATAGTGCCCATAATTTTTGTAGTAATAACATTGTATGCTTTCTTTGTCATTAGATCTCCTCCCTTTGCCTCTTTGAGGCTGAAAATTATGATGCTGATTTTGATTTGTGTGACCTTCACCCGAGTGATGGGTTTTTGGACTTCTCCCTCTTCCTATGTGACATTTGCCTCTACATATGCCTCTACCTATGCCGAAGGAGAATTGAGTCTTGAAGGCATTGGCTATTGACTCGTCTTATAGATGAAGTCTGGTCTCATGTGACAACAAAGAACACATTAGTTCATCTGTTGAAAAATTTGACAGATCCTTGGATTCAAGGATGGATGTAACAACCATATCAAATTTCTTTGGAATACTTCTGAGGAATTTCTCAACAATACTTTTACCAGGGATGGCTTCACCAATTAACTTGATCTATTTTACGATTCCCATGACTTTGGTCATAAATTGATCAAAATTTCTGATTCTGTCATTTTTAAGGTCTCAAAATGTGTCCTCAAGGTCTACAACTTGACTGTTTTTACCTTGTCATTTCCCTGATTGGGTGTACCTAGAATGTCCCATGCCTATTTTGACGTAAAATCACTTGTGATTTTTGAGAAAATCGAGTCATCCACTAAGTTATGAATCTATAACTCGACCTTATTCTCTCTTTTCCTTTGTTCTTCCTGAGCAATTCTCTCTTGATTGTTCATGGCATATAGATCTGCTGGATCTGGTTCCACATAGCCATGATCCAATGGATCCCAACACTCCTATGCTTGTAATAAGGAACTCATTATGAGAGACTAAAATTCATAGTTCTTCCCAAGAAGAATTGGCCCTTGTGTTGGCCCTAAATTGTTAGAGGTGGTCAGTTTTGAAAAAAAAATTCAGAACAAAAATATAGGGATAAAAAAAAATTACCACTAATATCACTTGATACAAATAGACGGATCCTCTTCCCATTTCTCGTGCATAAAAACAGGTCCGCGGAGTTCTCTATGTGACTTTGGGATGAAAAACACGGGCAAGACCACTTATTTATCGACTATAGCCCTTTAATGGAAAAAACAAGAGATATTAGTTTACTCGAGAGCTTATTTCCTTTTTAACGATTTTTTTTTTTAATGTTAAATCATCATATGACCAAGGGATGCAAATTAGGTGATCTGGGCATTTCAAGACGTTAAAACCTCAGATCCTACAAATAACCGAATGGGAGAAGTCCTAAACAAAAGAAAACATCAATGGTCCTCGTTGATCTAAGATCAACGACTCATAATTACTCTGGGACTCCGGACTTCAGATCCTTCCACCACTCGAATTCAAAACATACATGAAGTGCTGAAGTGGTGAACCATTCAGATAAGTACATATCCAACATCCCTCAGACCTCGAAAAATCAATGACCAAGATCCTTTCCAAAACTTCGGCCTTTAGGAGTTCCCATTTGCTAGCACGCATAAACCTCTGAAGTGTTGAATCTCTAGAGTGATGAAATATCCAGAGTGATGAAGGATAGATCCCAATGGTCCACGTGTCTTCTAGAATGAGTGGTTAGGATCCACTCCAGGCTTTATCCTTCAGAGCTCTTCATGTCACGTCTCATAGTTCTCCCAGAGTATCAGACTGCCGAACTTCCAGATTTTTTCCACGTGTCCAACATGATCAACGACCTGGATTTAATTCAGCTCTTTGGAGCTTTGGGAGTTCTCGAATTAACACACCTTAGTTCTTCCAGAGTTTCGGTGCTCCAGACCTCCAGACCTCTTCCAATCTATTGCCACGTGGCCTTCACACTGACGACTTGGATGCTCTCCTCTCTTCGAAGCTTTGGGCGACCGGTATCCCTTAACACCTATTCTCCAATTCCTCCTACGTAAGAGATCTCTAATAATGAGGATCTTCTGACACATGTTTACTAGATCCAATGGTCTAGAGTCACTTTGGATCTCCAGGACTTTGGGAACCTACACACCTTCTCGACCAAATTCATCTAGAGTGCTATACCTACGGACTGTAGGATTTGCTGACACACATCCTCTTCATGTCGATGGACATGATTCATTCCGGGCTTCGTAACTTCTGTATATTTTTACTCCTCTGTAACCCTTGCATGAAATTTGCTGAATACATGAAGTCCCCTTTGTCTTCTCTACATGTGACCAAGAGATATGAATTTAGCTTAATCCTTTGGGAACTAATCTCTCCTTGTAAGATCAACGGTCGTGCTTAAATGGACCGTGATATATAACATTGTTTGTCTAAGTCTGCCATCTACAAAATATTGTTACGATTTGGCATTTTGTTTGTCCAAGTCTACTATCTACATTGGTATTTCCTATTTGTCCTTTTGTTTGTCTTTTTTTAAACTTGAAGTTTTACAATCATCATTAATATTTCCCTTTTGTTAGTTGAAAGGTGAGAAATCATAGGTTTTCATATTGGGTTACCTTGAACCAATTCATAACTGTATTTGGTGGTTCTGGTTGGCCACTAACCATTTTCACTTTATTTGGTGGTTTCAATTTACCACTACCCATTTTCATTTCACTCGTGTGTCCCCTTAAGGTGGAAGAGAGTACTATCTTAGATTGGAGTCAGAGGAACTATCTACAACTCAAGAAGACATCTAGAATTGGGCCCAGCCATGCTAAAAATCTTTTGGATTACTAAGAGGGGGGGTGAATCAATAATAACACAATTATAGTCCTTTTTAACCAAATAATCCAAGTGTTATGTCAATGTAGAATTATTATCCAATAATGAGAAATATGAAATTAACAATCACACACATACACAATACACCAGTGTTTTACGTGGAAACCCAAAGCGGGAGAAAACCACGGAATGCATTTTCTTATATCTCTTGAAGAATTACATTCATTGGAAGCACCAACTTCCTTTGTTTTCCAGCTGCAACTAGAAGGAGGCTCCAAACCCCTAGTTTCTCAAGATAACACCTCAGGGAAGTTCCAAATCCCCAATTCTCTAGCTATAACTAGAAGGAGGCTGCAATCCCCTATGTTCTCTGGCTACAACCACCTATCCTTGTCCTGTTAAACCACCTTGAAGTATAAGTAGAATGAAGGAACCACTGACAACCTGTCACAGTGAGATATACTGTTGTACAAATGTATCAACCTGCACCACTGACCTGTATCCAATCTATACAATTGCCCTACAATCAATCTATACTTGAACTAAACATGTATCTAAAAAAATACAATAGGTACACGACCTATAACGTTGTAGCCCACGTATGTATGCACCGTATCTGTTATGCAGCCCGCGTATGTACGCACCCTAACTGTTATGCATCCTGCTTATGCCTTCTAAAAACTAGGGTTTCCTTTTTCTTGAAAACTTCTGACCCTCTGTTACTTCTTTCACATAGATCTATAACCTATCACTGTATCCAGACTATAACTGTACTCTGTTCATGCATCCTCATACATAACCTTTACTCAAGGAAAATATGTCTCTCTCTAGTCATGTGCCACATAGGTGTATGTAATCATGAACAAGTATAGTATCCATCACATGATCTTAGTCATCAAACCCTTTCTGATATTCAGCCTCTCAATACATCATCAACTACTACACAAATACAAGCTCTCAACCATGTACCATAAAAACCCTTAGCCATATGCCAAGAAATACAAGATGTGCCTCACAAGAAGTATCAATGATGAACATACCAAAACTGTATTTCTATAGATCTGACTTATACAAAAGATCCCATGTAGCCACTAGTCTCTCTAGGGAGAATCCTCAAATCTCCATTGCCATTCCTCAAGCATACATCAAAATCCAACTATTCATAGAAATAAGACATACCTTTTGAGCCAATGGATGGATCTAATGTATCTAAGAACTTTAGACCTTCCTGGGAGCTTGATCTCAGAATCTAGAACCTCTGCATCTTCATCTTCTCAAGTTTCCATGGCTTTATCAAAATGTACTCACCCTATACACATCCATCCCATGTACATACACACCCTATACACAGACAACCCACATAGATGTAAGCACCCTATACACAACCAACCTAAGTATGTATGCACCCTATTCACAGAAAACCCATGTACATGTTCTCACCCTATACACAGACATCCCGTGTACAACTCAGAAAATAGGGTTTTTTGTATTCGCTGTAATTCCGAGAATTTAATTGTCAACCCTTCGTTCTACCTCAGACGTTCGCCACTTCATATGTATCCACAAGTATTTACAATAAGCTTTACAGAAGAAAATAGATATACAATATGTAAAAGTGTGTATTTAATGAGTGAGCTTTGCCTCTTATTTATATCTTCATGTAGCCTTACACTTTCCTTATTTTAGGGATTCTCCATTTAAAATAATTTCTTTTGCAAGACACTTTGACTCTTGGGGGTTTCTATATGACTCATGAGGGTTCTCGAACTTAATATTGTCACAACTCTCTAACCATGAGGAGTTATGTGACGTTCCAGATACCATCGGAAATGGCATGACAAACACTATGCATCTAGGATGGTTTCACTAAAAAAATCATTGTCCTTCATCTCATTATTCCTCAATTAAGAATGGGTTCTTTAACCATACTTCTAGGATAACTCAATCCACAAAGCGTCTTCTCGTGAGGGATTTCACCATAAGGGGACCACTTTGGAGTTCATCCATCTGTACTTGTTATCAACCATGACAAGACAATAATGAGTCATCTTTACATCAAACAAACTTGGGTCCATTACCCAAACCTTTGTGCTACCAGGCTTTCTTCAAGGGTTGACATTAATGACAACCAACCTTAATCAACAATATCCCCCTTTGGCATTGATGGAAACACTCTGATGCAATATTGAAATCATATCACTCATGCTCCCCTTGTAGCCATGCCTCTATCTTCTACATATGATAAATCTGCTCCCCCTGGAACCATGCCTCTATCCTCTGCATCTAATAAATCTACTCCCCATGGAACTGTGCCTCTTTCCTCTGCATGTGATAAATCTCTACCCATTTGTTATCAATGGAAAATGTATCTTTCCATATGGGGATACTCCCCTTGAATGAACTGTCCTCTTATGGTGCTTCCTCGTGTACATCTAAGAAATATAAGATAAGCATTAAAAAAATCTTCATTTTGGAGTAGAAATAACTCAAAGTCTCCGGCGAAGATATTCAAAGGCTTCCCGTGGAAGTGGTTTTGTAAAGATGTCTGCCACTTGTTCTTTTGTGCCCACATACTCAACTCTGATGTTCTTTTCTGCAACCTTCTCCCATAGAAAGTGATACTTGATTAGAATGTGCTTCATCTTGGAGTGCATCACCGGGTTCTTCGATATACTGATGGATCTTGTATTATCACAATAGATTGGAATGGGATCATCATACTCAACCTGTATATCTGTCAGAGTTTGTTTCATCCAAAGAACCTGTGTACAACATGATGCTGCTGCAATATACTCTGCCTCAGTTGTAGATAAAGATACCGATGATTGTTTCTTTCTTGGCCACGATACTAAACACTCGCCTAAGTAGAACGCTGCTCCACTGGTGCTTCGTCGGCCATCAATTCAACCTACCCAATTTGCATCTGTGTAGGCAATAAGTGATAGATCCTTTCCTTTTGGATACCATAATCCAAACTCTTCTGTTCCTTTGAGATATTTGAAAATCCTCTTCACTGCTAATACATGTGATTCCTTTGGTGCTTCTTGAAAGCATGCCACTTGTCCAATTGCATGCATTACATATGGTCTGGATGCTATCACATATAGTAGGATGCCAATCATTGACCTGTATTGCCTTTGATCTGTAGACTTCGAATCACCATCTTTGCTCAAATTGCAACTGATTTGCATGGGATTGATAACTGGTTTGCAATATTCCATTCTGAACCTCTTTAGCATTTCTCTGATATACTTGGTTTGAGAAATAAAAATTCCTTGGTTTCTTTGACGTATCTGAAGTCCCAAAAAGAAGGATAGTTCTCCAAGTAATGAAATTTTAAATTCATTCTGCATATCTTTTGCAAATTTCTGGCTTAACATGTCATCATCACTACCAAAAATAATATCATCAACATAAACTTCAACTAATAAAATATTACTTTGACTTACCTTGATGTAGAGGTTGTTGTCTCCACTTCTTTTTCTAAAACCTTCTTGTTGTAGATACTTATCCAGTCTAGAGTACCATGCTCTAGGAGCCTATTTTAGACCATACACGGCCTTCTTTAATTTACAAACATAGTCATTTACCAATTCAGACTGTGCCTTTTCTAATGATTTTGGCTGAATCGTCATTTCCGAAGGAGACTGATCCATCTCTTTCCTTTCGTAATGTAAGAAACTTGTCTCTACACCTGTCATGTGTTTTTAACACCCACTGTCAACATACCAACCGTGTTTCTTCTGCTTAGCTGTTAGAGAAATGGTGCATTCTTCATTGATATACTGATCTTGCTTTTTCATCCATGTCCTTTTTTGAGGTTCCTGTCTGTGACTATTGTTATTTTATTGAGGTTATTTAGGAGGGACTGCCATTCTGCACTCTTTGGCCATGTGTCCAAAATTGTTACATTTGTAACATTCCACTTCAGTGCTCAAAGATTCAAACCTGTTGTAACTTATTCTCTGTGTTTCACTAGGCCTTCTTGAATAACCCATTTTTTGTATGACTCTCAAAGTTGTTATTGTTCCTGTTGTTAGCTCTACAATTCACAACTTTATGTCCAAAATTATTACATGCATAACATAAACCAAAAAATATAGTTTGATACCTGGGAGTTGAGGATCTTCTGAAAGAAGGTTCTCTTGTGAATACTTCTTCTTCTTGAGGCCCATCTGTTGGTTGTTGATTATGAAATCTGAATCTTCTCGGTGGAGGAGTGTCCCTGTAATCTTCCTTGTATATCTTCCTATCCCCTTTGATTGTTTCTGCATAGATTTTTGGATATGTTTCTTGCTCTATTATTTTGGAGCTTGATCCTTTTTCTGTTTGATTGTATCCAAGTACGGTCTTGTCAAAATGAGATTTTTGACTTCTGATAGTGTCATTCAAAACTTTTGAGCTATTCTGCATATTTTTCTTTTGAATATCCTTTCTTAATGTGACAATCTCTGCTTCCAAGTTTCCAATGATACTGTCCTTTTCTTCTAGCTGTTCTTTGAGTGTTTCTTCAATTCTTTTATCTTCTTCTATCTTAACCTTCAATTTTGTGATCATTTGTTCTAGTTCTTGAGTGTCTTCTTTCTTATCTAGTTCTGCATGTAGTTTCTTATTTTTCTTCTTTTCTCTTCTGATAACTTCTATGACACACATTAATTCTTCTCGAAAGTCAACTTTCGCCTCTTCAATTTCTTCTTCGACTTCTTCATATTTTTCTTTGGCTTCTTCATATTCTTCTTTGGCTTCTTCATATTCTTATTTGGAGTCTTCTTTATCAGAGTCTTCTATTTCCATGAATAGAACTCTTCTTGTCTCACTGTCACTAACTTCATCTTCATCTGATGATGATATGTCTTCTTTGGTACATAAGCTTTTCTTGAAAACTTTCTTTGTAGTTCTTTTGCCTTATATGTTTGCTTGAATTTTGAATAACCTTCATCATTTCTCTTTTTCTTATGAGGACATTTGTTAGAAAAATGACCAATACCATCACAATTAAAACAAATTAAATGAATCTTACCTCTATACCTACCGTTGGTTAGCTTGTTTAGTCTTTTGACGAAGTTGGTCACTTCTTCATCATCTTCCGAGACATCATTGTTGATGCTATATTCTTCTTGTTGCTTTGATCTTTTGGATGCTTTGAAGACTGCTTCTTTTACATATGGATTTTCTTGTTCGGTTATCATTTGATATGCTGTGAAGATCCCATGCAGTTTGTCCATGCTTATTGAGTTTAGATCTAATCTTTCTTCTAGTGCTGATATCTTAGTGTTAAATCTCATAGGAAGAGATCTTAGTACCTTTTGAACAATTACAGATTCTTCGATTTCTTCTCCCAATCCTATGATTGCATTCACTGTTTCATCGACTCATAAGAAGTAGGTTGCAATATTCTCATCTTACTTCATTTTTAGTTGTTCAAACTGACCTCTGTAAGTTTGAAACTTTGCTTCTTTGACTTTTGTATCTCCTTCATAGATATTTCAAAGCTTGTCCCAAATATCTTTAGCGGATTTACAATGTGAAACTTTGGTGAATACCGTATCACCGAGACCATTCAAAAATGCATTCGTGGATTTGAAATTATTTTCACCGAGTTTCACTTCTTTGTCATTTGTTGGTGGAACTGCTAGTGCTGTGTATCCATCTACAATTGATTGCCAAACTTGAAATCCCTGTGCCTATATATATGTCTTCTTCCTTATGCTCCAAAAAGCATACTTCTATCCATCAAACTATGGTATTCCATTTTTATACAAGTTGGTACTCTCCATGATCTACCTTTCTGTGGTTAAACGAATTTTTGAAGGAACCTGCTTTGATACCAATTGTTGGATTACTGAGAGGGGGGGTGAATCAGTAATAAGACAATTATAGTCCTTTTTAACCAAATAATCCAAGTGTTATGTCAATGTAGAATTATTATCCAATAATGAGCAATAAGAAATGAACAATCACACACATACATAGTACACTAGTGTTTTATGTGGAAACCCAAAGTGGGAGAAAACCACAGAATGATTTTTCTTATATGTCTTGAAGAATTACATTCATTGGAAGCACCAACTTCCTTTGTTTTTCAGCTACAAATGGAAGTAGGCTCCAACCCCCTAGTTTCTCAGGCTACAGCCTGAGGGAAGCTCCAACTCCCCAATTCTATGGCTACAACCAGAAGGAGGATGCAACCCCCTATGTTCTCCGACTGCAATAGACAGGTGTCTACAACCACCTGTCGTTGCCCCATCCAACTGCCCTGAAGTATAAGTAGAATGATGGAACCATTGACAACCTATCACTGTGAGATATACTGATGTACAACTGTATCAATGTGTACCACTAACCTATATCCAGTCTATACAACTACCCCTTAATCAATCTGTACTTGAAATAAACATGTATTTACAAAAATACAACAGGTACGCGACCTGTAGCGCTGCAACCCGCGTATGTACACACCCTATCTGTTATGCAGCCCGCATATGTACACGCCCTAACTATTATGTAGCCTACGTATGCCTTCTGAAAACTAGGGTTTCCTTTTTCTTGAAAACTTCTGACCCTCTGTTACTTCTTTCACATAGATCTGTAACCTGTCACTGTATCCAGACTGTAACTGTACCCTGTGCATGCATCCTCATACATAACCTTTACTCAAGGAAAATATGTCTCTCTCGAGTCATGTGCCACATAGGTGTGTGTAATCATGAACAAGTATAGATCCTTCACACGATCCTAGTCATCAAACTCTTTCTGATATTAAGCCTCTCAATACATCAACTACTACACAAATACAAGCTCTCAACCATGTGACATAAAAACCTTAGCCATATGCCAAGAAATACAAGATGTGCCTCACAAGAAGTATCAATGATGAACATACCAGCACTGCATTTTTGTAGATCTGACTTATACAAAAGATCCCATGTAGCCACTAGTCTCTCTAGGGAGAATCCTCAAATCTCCATTGCCATTCCTCATGCATACATCAAAATCCAACTATTCATAGAAATAAGACATACCTTTTGAACCAATGAATAGATCTGATGTATCTGAGCACTTTAGAGCTTCCTGGGAGATTGATCTCAGAATCTAGAACCTCTGCATCTTCATCTTCTCAAGTTTCCATGGATTTATAAACATGTACTCACCCTATACACAACTAGCCTGCGTACGTACACACCTTATACACAGACAACCCATGTACATGTACGCACCCTATACACAACCAACCCGTGTATGTATGCACCCTACTCACAGACAACCCACGTACATGTACTCAACCTATACACAGACAACCCGTGTACACCTCAGAAAATAGGGTTTTTTGTATTCGCTGTAATTCCGAGAATTTTGCGGTCAACCCTTTGTGCTACCTCAGACGTTCTCCACTTTAGATGTATCCACAAGTATTTACAATAAGCTTTACAGAAGAAAATAGATATACAATATGTACAAGTGAGTATTTAATGAGTGATCTTTGCCTCTTATTTATATCTTCATGTAGCCTTACACTTTCCTTATTTTAGGGCTTCTCCATTTAAAATAATTTCTTTTGCAAGACACTTTTACTTTGGGGGGCTTCTATAAGACTCATGAGGGTTCTCCAACTTCATATGGTCATAACTCTCTAACCATGAGGATTTATGTGACATTCCACATACCATTGGAAATGGCATGACAATCAATATGCATCTAGGATAGTTTCACTGACAAAATCACTGTCCTTCATCTCATTATTCCTCAATTAAGCATGGGTTCTTTAACCATACTTCTAGGATAACTCAATCCGCAAAGCGTCTTCCCGTGAGGACTTTCACCATAAGGGGACCACTTTGGAGTTCATCCATCTGTACTTCTTATCAACCATGACAAGACAATAATGACTCATCTTTACATCAAACAAACTTGGGTCCGTTACCCAAACCTTTGTGCTACCGGGCTTTCTTCAACGGTTGACATCAATGACAACCAACCTTAATCAACAAAATCATCATCTATAAGACATTGAAATCCACCCTCTTTTGCAACTGATCCATTCAAATATGTCTTTACCTGTGATTGAACTTGAGAACAAGACTTATGCAAAATATTGGCTTCTAAATGCCTTTACCAATAGCTCATCTAACCATAATGAATTTTTTGTTCTTAGACCTTCTTCTTATTTCTATAATGTTATGAAAAATGATTTTTCTTTTTACAATAAAGACAAGGATGTAAATCAAAACATTTTATACTCTACC
>ML847007.1:7179-42266 GCA_009831015.1 Picea engelmannii
CCCTGGATTGTTGACTATATAATCCCCTGGACCCCTGGATGCAAAGAAAACAACAAGTGGGAGAATGTTGGGTATGTGTTATATTCTTTGCATGTGTGTGTGTGTGGGTGCGTCAGATACGACAACTGCATTTGACGATCCCTACACCTAGAGATCTGTCGTTGCGTCGGGCGCTTCCTAGGGGGGTCCCAGGGGGGGCCAGGTATGCCCCCCCTGGTTACGCGCAGCGTTCGGGGCAACGCCCCGAAATTTTTTTTTTGGGCGGTTTTTTTCTATTTTTAGCGGATTTTGCTATTTTTAGTTGATTTGTAAATTAATCCCGGATTAAGGGATTAGGGTTTTGGTATCTACGGAATACCTAAAAACATTGTATATATTGTATGGCGAATGGTGAAATTCGATATAATGAAAACAAGAAATGTTTTCCCGGTTGAGGGTTTCCAGTAAAAATCTCTGTGTAATCTGTGTATGAGCCATTGATTAATTTTTGTATTACTTAAGAATCTATATGCATTGATTTACTTCGCAGGTTTAAAACTTACAATAATGGCCCAAAAACCTTAGCCTTCTCAATTTTTGAGGAATATAGAGAGCATCCCGGAAGTTTCATAATCCTCTCAACATATGGATTTGGCTTTGGTAGAACATGGCTTGATCATACAATTAACTGGAATACGAACTTCACCCAGATCCATGGTAAATTGGGTTTAGAAAAATTGGTAGGTGTTGATCAAAGGGATTCTAACCCATTATTTATGTGGCATGTATTTCTATGCATTTATGTTTGAAGCCAAAGAAGACATGGATGTCATATTCAAGAATTGTTCACACTTCTTCGCAACCAGGGGAATGTACTTAAATCAATGGATACCAAATTTTGACCCCAAACATGATGTCCCATCAGTATTATGTGTCTAGGTTAGACTCCCTCACCTTCCTTTACACAATTATAATGAATACACAATACAGAGCATTAGGGATACTCTAGGTCACTGCATAGACACATCTGAGCCAAAATATGGTATTCTTTCTCGTGCGAGAATATGTGTGGAGGTGGATCTAGAAAAGTGACTACCATAATCAATTTTTTTGACCTTGGATAAATGGAAGCATACCCATCCTTTATATGATAAACACTTTCCCTTCAAATGAAATACCTATAACAAATACAATCACTTTGCAAAGGACTACAGAAAAAACACCCAAGTCACACAACCAGTTCTAGACAAGGAAGATTAGCGGAAAACAATGAAGAAAAAAATGAATGTGAAGCAAACAAAAACCTCAAAAAATCCTAAGTTATCCCCTTCAACTTTAGGATCGTTGGCTTCTTCTAAATCCAACTAGGCAGTCTTGTATCCTCAAGCGATTGCACCCTCTTGGAAATCATCCAATCCAAGAACCAAGGTCACCAGATCGAAGAAAGTGGGGTAGAATGATTCTTCAATCTAATAGGCATGAAATCATCTCACAGGAAGAGCTAATAACCTTTTTCTAAAATACTATATATCTCAATTCTCTCTTCATTTACATCATTTCCACCCAAAATGCCTGTTGAGACTAAGAATCGGGAACCCTTGTCTCGAATGGCTAATGAGGATGTCTTATCATATCAGATGGAAGAAATCGATAACACAACTGAAAAGAAACATTTTCCCTTAGGAATTTTGAATAGGAAAAAGGATCATAAGTAAATGGGAAAAAGAAGAAAAGGAGGATGATGAAACATAGGAAAAATTTCCTAAAAAAGAAGGCATAAAACTACCCAAATAAAAAAGAGAGGATTTAGAGATAAAGAAAAATATTTGGGCATCAAAACAACTATAGAAAGGTTCTTAGGCACGGGATCAAGAAATATCAAGAATCTAGGTGTAACTTCTCTGACACAAGGCGAAAGCCAAAAACCTCCAAGGAAATAATGATTGTTGTCTTCTATAATTGTAAAGGTTTGGGAAGTAGGTACAAAGAAGAAGCGATGAGACATCTTGTCAAATAAGAAAAACCCACCATCCTCATTCTCTAGGAGACCAAATTGGAAGCTTCAAAATCATTAGCAACAAACAAGATGCAATGGAAAAAGTGTGAAGGGATAACAAATAGCTCAAGGGGCACCTGTAGTGGACTATGCACTTTATGGAACAATCCTTTCCTCCTCCTATAATACACATATCAAACAAAATATTGGATCTTGTAGAGTTTTACACACCAACAGATAGGAAATCATATTAATGTATTCAATGTGTATATGCTAGTGGTCTACATGGAAAACTAAATTTGTTGGTCTTCTATTATGGCCCTAAAGGATTTAAATTTTTCTCAAAAGAGTATTATAGCAAGAGACTTTAATGTAACTCTAAGTAGAAAAGACAAGTGAGGATGAAGTATTGTCAAAGACTCATTTTGAGAAAAAATGGAGGATCTCATAGAAAAATGGGATCTATTAGATATCAATTCAATAAAAGGAAAATTTACCTCGTCAAATAGACTAGGTCTAGGCTAGATTACTTTGCATTTGGATCAATTTCTTATTCAAAGTGACTTCCTTCTAGAAAACAATATCATTTCCTCTTAAATTATTCCGTTAGTTATCTATGATCATAAGCCAATAACACTTGTGATCCAAGAATCTCCAAATTACAAACCTATCCCTTTTAGATTTAACCCCCTTTGATTGCAAGACCCCAAGGCTATTGATATAATCTCAATGGAGTGAAAAAAATGGATCATTGAATCTCCATTATACATTTTGTTGAAAAGTCAACAAGAAATGTGTGTCTAATTTATTTTTCCCTTAAATAAATTGGACAATAAATATTAATCTATTATCTCATAATTACTTCAAATAATTAACTGAAATGGAAAATTAGTTAGCTATAGTAAATTTGAGTTCAAAGGTTGACTGGTGGGACATGGAAGTCAAATTAGTTGTAACTAAGTGACTTGAAGTTGTAACCGAGTTATAAGTGTAGTTATGTGATTTGTGAAGTAGTTTAACTCAGTTAAGTGAGTTAAGCTCAATTGTACTAGTTGTAACTGAACTTACACTAGTGAGAGTTCAGTGAATTAATTATTAATTAATTCAAAATTAGTGAACTCACATGCAACTGAAGATTTACCACTGTTAACTACATGCATGTCAGATCCAGTGGAGACCCAGTTGAGATAATAGGTGAAAGGGACAATTTGGCTATCAATTGTGATTTTAGTGAAGTGCACTCATGCAATCACACACACAGTGGATGTGACCATGAGAAATGCGCAACCTAGGCAAGAGGAATTCAAATTCATTTGCAGGGTTTTCATTGCAGGGATTGCGTAGAGGAGGCATGTTGTCTAGAGGCAGAGAATTGGCACATGTATTTGCTAATTTTTGTATGACAGTGTGAGATGATTGTATATTGTACTGAGATCTCCTGGATTAGATTTTTGTATGAGATTGTTTCATGATCCATGATATACATAATATATGATAGTGGGGTTTTTAGCTTTATGCTTTCCCAGTAAAACATCTGTGTTATGTGTGATTGATCTTTCTTCTTGATATTGCAATTGGCGATCATGTTTTAAATTCCGCAAGAATTTTAGTAGAAGTGATTATGTATTTAACAATGACATATAATTGTTAGATCAGGAGAATCCAGGCAATACATAATTTGTATTAAAATTTCTACATGGTATAAGAGTGCAGAAGATTGCAAAAGCTGAGTTTGTGATTGGATAGAATTCGAATTTGCAGAAAGACTTTCTTGGTGCTACAACTGATTCAAGATTGAAATGGATTTCAATGGATTGAGGTTAGAGTATGCACTCGAGGGAATATCGAACTACATTTCTTGGAAGGACAGGATGGAGGCAGTACTCGAAGACAATGGCTTGAAGGAATTCATTGACAAGGATGTTCTTAAGCCAGATGCTGCAAATCTTGATGCATGGAAAAAGAAAGTGGAAAAGGTGAGGAGGATCCAGTTGGAGGGAGTACAAGACCACATTGTCTAAAACCTATATGGGAAAGCCACACCATATGCAATGTGGAAGGCTTAGACATATCTATTCCAAAACAACAATGACCATAGGAAATTGGCACTCAAAGATAAACTCAGGAAAATCAATATGGAGAAGGGCGACTCCATTCCAAAATATCTCACGAAGTTTGTCCAATGTCGGATGAGCTAGGGAGTGTGGGAATTGTTGTTCCGGAGTCTGTACTTAAGGATTTTAAAAGTACAGTGTCTAGGCATCCGAAAGTTAGTAAGGTGTAAAAAGGGAAGAGAGTATAACTTCAGGAAAGGAAGCTAGGGTTGATTTCTAGGTTGTCGCTGTCTAGCTTCCACCTGTTCCTGGATGGTTATATCCCGCTCGATTGTAGCCCATGAATGTTCAAGTTCTACCCAGGTGGTGGTTATTTTAAGTATAGTATCAAAAATATTTAAAGCGATATGGGTTTGGTCTGGTAAACCGGGTTCAATATTAGGTTGTCTTACAACGAGAACAGTCATAGAGGAACAAAAAATTTAAAATAAATCTGAAGGTTTTTTATGCTGTATCAATTTGATCTTATAAAGAGAACTTTGAAATTAATGTTAAAAAAAAAATGCAAACCAAAGGCCTTTTTCCGTAACTGTGCTATATTTGAAATAGAAAGTGTGTGAAATATGAGAAAAACATTTAGTTGTTTATAAAGTAAGGCTCCTATCAAGGGAGAATCTCACTCCTTAAACAGAGGAAGAAAATAGAATGAGGAGGAATCTGACGAAGCATAAATGATGACAAATTAAAGGTTCACAGGTCTTGTATCTGCTGTTAGCCGATACAGAGGAAAAACTGTAAACGATATAGATGAATAAAATTTAACCACCATAGTAGAAGTTTTACTAAATTGCAGTGCAACATTCATCAAATGCATATAAGCGAAATAAAATTGAATATGAATAACAAAGAGAACAAACTCATAGCACAGTCGTGACAGAATTAGGATTCTTCGGATTTCTTTGTATTAATTCAAAAAGAAGATAGCCTCTATTACAATTGACCAAAAAGGTCCAGCCCTTGTTCTTTCTACAAAATGTATATTTATACAGATTTCTATTTTATGGAATCTCAAACGTTCCAGTGATTTTCGGTTACAATAAAGGAGACTAATCGTTTCAATTTTTGGTTTCTGTCCTTATTTGGTACCGGAATCCTGCCTCTTCGCCTGCTCTGTGAAAATGACACACTTCTCCACCAGCTGGGATATTAACTTAGAAGGTTCTACTTGATTGTTGGCCTTGAAGTTGTAACAATCCTTTGCCAATATTGGCAACTTTTCCTCCACATGTTGGTCTTTGGCATTGACAAAACATAATTGTACACTCGGTTTAATCAACCATTTATCTATTTGGACTATGTCCATCTGGGTTATTTGTGATATTTCAGCCAATTCTCTTTCTTCATTTTCCTTGATCTTGAGTAGATGTTTGGCTGTATTGATCTGGCCTAGTGTTTCAGTGTTGTCTTCATCGTCAGAACCCAACCAACTTCCATCTAGAAAATTGAAGGTTTCTTCACAAGATTTTCTTATCTCTCTAGCTTGTTGTCTGCCTTCGGATATGTCACACTCCCATTCTTTCAACAAGATGTTACCTCGGGTCTTCTCCAAGATAGAAAACCTGGAACTACTACTTGTCTCCCTTCTCGTCGTGGCTATAATAGCCTCCTAGAAAGAAATTCGGGCCACCCCAACGTCTTTTTCTCTGAGAGTGAGGTTTTCCAAGACTCGATCAATGAGTTGGCAGTTTCTTTGAATTGTTTCTACCTTGGAAAGTAGGCCTTGTTGAGCTGCCAAAATTCTTTTTCTGATCTCTATAGCTTGGGATTGAAATATCCCGATATCAATTACTTGGCTTTCGGTGAAGTCTAATTTGACTTGTAGCTGTTCTATCAATTCTCTTTGTTGGTCTACCCGTGTCTAACTTGTCTGAGACATCAGCTGTGTTTGTTCGAGGTCAGCTTTGAGCCGCTCAATTTCCTTTTGATTAGCTACTCTAGTTTCTTCCAAACCTGTATTCGCCTGGTCTATGGAAGTGGCCTCTGCTGTAGCTAGTTTAGCCTCTAATGTTTTGATTAAACGATTTTTTCACTTCAGTTGATCCTTTAGGGTCCCGACTAAATATTGGTTGGCTGTAGAGAAAGCCCCCAATGTTCCTGCTATTTGAGTCACAAATTCTTGCTTCTTCACATCTTTTCCATCGGCTAAGATTTTGAATTTCTTGGCTACCCTACCTGCCTCTTGATAAAATTCCTATTTAACGACATCCTTTCTCTTCTTATCAAATAAGAATTCATTCAGAGGTAGCTCTTCCACTGATATGGGTGCTAATTCTTCACCAAAAATCCAACCTGCATCTGGTATTCCCTTTGTCGACTGGAGGGGAGTAACATAAACAATGGGATTACTGACCTACGTGGTGTCTTCCCTCCCGTACAATCTACAGGTCATCATCGCTACGTATTTGAACTATGGTTCCAAAGAAGATATGGAATAAATTCCATTGTTGTCTACCCAGAACTTCGCTGGGTGTGAGACCCAATCCTTGATCAAATCAGATAAACTTTTCACGTATTGCTCGCATTCCTTCATTTTAAAACCCTCTAGAAACTCTGCATTGTATGTGAAGTCTGACGTGGGTGGTAACTTGTACATCGTCTGTAAGTTTTCTGGTCTAAAGGTCCCAACAATGACCTTCTACTCGCTGATGATGGTTCTGGTAGGGATGTCTACATGATCTAGTGCCCATCGAATCATGTCATAGTAAGGCAGAAGGCATGGCCTGACCGCTACTTTGTGCATCTCTGCCTGGATGACGATCTTGTATTTGGTAGTCATGTTGTCTTTCTCGTTGTCACTAGAATCGTCTGAACGATTCACCACATCTGATTGCAAAACCTCTGAGATGTATGACCAGGTTCGCATGGAATCGATGCTTCGAGGTGAAGTATCCGAAAGGTTATCGAAGCCTTGTCCCAAAATCTCAGCACTTGTCTTGGACACTTTTCGCAGGGCCATGACAGAAGATTGTGACTTAGCTCTCCTGCAATAAAAATGCATATACATACAGAGATCAGTTTGTTGTGAAAAACTTATCTGCGCAGGATAGAAATGACCTTTATGAATATAACAGAAAGGAAAAAGATCTATATCTTCGATCATTTAAAATCTAGGTGTCTTTATGAACAGAACGATCAAATCATATTTAGAGACAGATTTAGCAATAAAGACCCTATCCTTACTTGTTGTTTCTCCGCATTTCCAATTAATGCCATAAATTTCGATGATTCATGACACAAGGTGGCGCAAGGAAATTTAAAATTACCTCGTAGACTGTGCATATTATTATTTGTATTGAACATTGATTAAGTTGGCTTAGCTTTTTTGATTAAGCTTACTTAAACTTTAATTAACCTTTCGGCGTTCGCCTTGTCGAGAGTTTTCACTTTAACCTTTCGAGCCTCCAAAACCCGAGATTGCGATGATTAGATTTAGTTAAGCGAGAACGTAAGTAGGATTAAGCGTTTAATTAATCATGTTTTAATTTATATCACGAATTCGCGACTCGGGGATTCGAAGGTATAGTTTCCGGGAGGAGCGTATGCCGAGTCGCGAAATCCCGAGATCTCGATAATGTGATCTATTTAAATTAGAAGATAATCTGGATTAAGTGTTTTAATTAATTAATGCTTGGGAAATATCACGACTTCGCCACTTAGGGTTTTGAAGGTATAGCTTTTGGGAGGTGCATACGCCGAGTCGCGAAATCC
Organism: Picea engelmannii; assembly: GCA_009831015.1. Taxonomy (NCBI): domain Eukaryota; kingdom Viridiplantae; phylum Streptophyta; class Pinopsida; order Pinales; family Pinaceae; genus Picea; species Picea engelmannii. The sequence continues at coordinate 14,977 of ML847007.1, forward strand.
CGATGGGTTTTAACCATAGTCAAAATTAACCATCCCTGACACTAACCCAGGTTACTTATGTAAAAGTCTCGCGGCTTCACATATCAGAGTTATGATGGTAACGCTTTTGGAGAGAGTGAACGCCGAGATGCGAAATCCCGACAACACTTGACTGGGGTTTAAAGGATTTTACTCTTAGCTTTAACCTGAGGTAAGCTTTTAACCACTTTTCACGTCGTCGCACATCGGGGCTTGTAAATCTTGTGATTTGTAACTCCCGAAGCATGATATCCCGAGGTACCAAAAGTAAAACAAATCGTTTAACGATAAAAAGTGGTGACTTGTGAAAAATAACATCTTACACTATTTCGCATGTCGGGACTACTGAAAACTTTAGTTTGTAAGTGTCACAAAGTGAAAAAGAACTTAAAGACCAACATTTGATTTTTTAAAAAATTATATTTAAACCAGTTGAAAAAAGGCGGCTCCAACATAGGCTCCAATTAGGGATCCCGTCTTCCTGTAAGGTGGGAAGAACAGTAGACCATGTGCTTGTATTGGGTAAATGGAGTCAATGGTTTTATCCTAGAGAAAACTTTTCCTAGGAAAAGGATATAGAGGGAAAAAGAGATTTCATCTTTTACTTGTGAAAATATTTTCAAAACTCAAATATGTTTCATACTCAGCTGTAGTCCCTTTCACGACTTTCTCCTTCTCTTTACTGAATTTAGGTCTGCATTAAGACAAATCAAAACAGTTCTAGGAAATTCAACAGATCTTGTAACTTTTGGCTTGCATCCAACGAAATTCATTACATGTTTTTAATCGGGGAGTCCCATCCAGATTTAGGATTTGGATCCAGTCTTGAGAAATTTGATTACCAGAGTAGAGTGAAAAACGCGTATAACAACCTTACAGACATCTCAGACATTGCTTCATTGCCAGTGGGCCTGTTCAGTACCCCGGTGAAGTTATCTGCCACATTTTTGCTGAATTTTCTTTCACCACTTCGAAATATATTTATACATTTAAATGTTGAGATGGGGGCAATCATTTCTGAATTTCCTTTCATCGTCTTTTTGGACAAGATGGACAATTAAATATAACTTTCCTTTCACCATCTGTCTTATAATTTACTTTTTAGAACACGAAGTGGGGGCAACCAGTTTGTATGAGGGGTGATATCTACATAATATTTTGCAATGGAGGTTTGCCAACTTACTTTGATTACTCGGTACCAAACCTCCCTCAACTTTCACAATACCTTAGCCCGTAGAGAAGAAGGGGAGAAATTATTTCTAGGGGTCTTCCTTCGAGCAAGCATCAATTTTTCGAAACTGTTGAAAAACCTATAATAGTCAGGATCAACCTATGCATCACTTTGTTTAGTAAGAGGCTAAGGAGTTGTGAAGACCGACTTTCTTTCCAAAATCTGCTTTGCAGCTTTCAAAGTTAAAACGCAATCTCTTCTCCCCATGTATGCAAATCCGGAATGATGTTTGGCCTTTCAGGAAGGTAATATTTGAAAACAGAAAGAAGGGTGACGGATAGAGGTCTGTAAACTAAAAGACAAGAGTCAAATATTAACACTGACTCCTGAAAACCCTTTTTAGAAGGCTTTACTTTCTCTGCTTATTTTAACTACCTCCTATCTTTATTTTAAGTGAAAATTCTTATGATCCAAAGTGAATAGTTGTTCTTTTAATAACCAGTCAAGTGAAAACATTATATTCATGAGATCATTCCTGTTTCCCTTGAAAACCTTCGGTTTTTTTTTTAAGAACAAAAATTTTCAGGAAATCCTACCTTTACCTTATTGGCGATTGATTATTGCATATAATGTTTCAAATAATGCCCGTTGACAGGGGCATTGAGGATTTCACCGTCCAAATTTTCTAATAGGAAAGAATTCCTTTGAAAGCTGTGACTCTGGATGGTCCATACCAGATGTGGTCAAATTTACCGTGTTTCGCTGAGTCTTCCTTTGAGGCATCCCATCTCAAGACCAAATTGCCTGGGAGAAACTCTCTCTCTTTTGCCTTATGGTCAAATAATGTTTTCATGCCATCTTTGTATTTCTGCAACCTTTTGTCTACTTCAACCCTGTGTTGTTGCACTTCGATTAGATGATTTATCCTTCTGGTGACATGATTCGGTTCTTCTTTTTCATCTTGCCATAATTTCATCATGAGGAGCGCTAGATTTATCGGTAATACCACATCAGTCCCGTATAGCATTTGGAAAGGCGAGGTGACGATAGATTTTTTTGTGCCTATCTGATTCGCCCATAAGGCGTATTTCAAATGTATGTGCCAAGATTTTTTATTATTGTCCAACACTTTCTTAATTACATTTATCAGGATTTTGTTTGAAGACACGACTAGTCTATTTCCTTGGGGATAATAAGCCGTGGAATGATCGAGTACAATATTGTATTTCTAGCAGAAGCTGATCATAGCCTTAGATTTAAAAGCCTGGGCATTATCAATGACTATTTTTCGGGGGCAGCCGAATCTAGACAAAATGTTGTCTTCTAGGAAGTCTATCACCACTGAATCTGTTTCCCTTTTGGTTGGAATAACTTCCACCCATTTAGTGAAGTAATCTGTGGTAGTTAAGATCCATTTGTGTTAGGCGCTAGAATGGGGATTAATTTCACCTATGAAATCTAGCCCCCATTGCTGAAAAGGAGCTTCTATTTTGACCGGAACCAAAGGTAGCGTTGGGAGTTTATGTTTGCCTGCAAATAGTTGGCAAGGGTTACAGGCCCAGACCTTGGCATTGACGTCTGAGAAAAGCTTTAGCCAATAATAACCATCCCTCAGGATCTTGTAAGCTGTCGCTCTCCAAGTGTGATGTCCCCCTCATACTCCTTCGTGAAACTCGCTTATGACCCCTTATGTTTCCGATTCGACTAAACAGACCAACAAGAAACCAAGTGGGTCTTTCCAATACAATTGATTTTCGGAAATACAGTACTTGACCGCGTGTAGTTTTAATGTCCTGGCTTTGGATGGAGATAAGTGGCTTGGGTATTTTAAAGTCAACATGTAGGACACTATGTTTTTGTACCAGTCTGATGAGACAAACTTCTCTTCAATTCTGAATTCACTTGTTAGCCCATCAATCTCGTTCATGTCCGCACCTCCCTCACATCCCTGTAGGCTATTTATACCGACAGCTCTGAAATTAGATTCGGCTAAGAGTTTGGCCAAGCCTTGTCCTTTTACCAATTTTGTTGGTTTTATCTCTAGGTCGAATTCTTGGATTTTGGCAAGCCAACGTCCCCTTTTGCCATCGCTATCAGATTGAACCAAAATATCCTTTATAGAACTGGTAGGTACATACGCAATTATCTTAGAATGTAGCACATAGGTTCTGAATGCTTTCAATGCCTTCACCATAGAATATGCTTGCTTCTCCATTATATCATATTTCAATTCTGCATCTCTGAGACTCCTGCTAAAAAAGGCTATCGGCTGCTCAAAACCTTCCTCATTTTTCTGAAGGAGCACTGCAGCAAGCGTATGCTTGGAGGCAAACGAGAAAATAAGAAACTCCTTTAGGTAGTCAGGGCTTGCCAGCACAGGTGCCTCGCTTATGAATTTCTTGATATGGGCGAATGACTCTTTGGCCTCTGCAGTCCATTTTACTTCATTGTTCTTCTTCAGCATACCTGTGATCAATTTTATGATTTCAGTGAAATTTGGGATAAATCTCCTTAAAAAAAATATTTTTCCTAAGAACGATTGAATTTCTTTTACATTTCTAGGAATATTTATAGTATCTATCCCTTCAACCTTCTTAGGATCAATTTTAATTCCATCCCTGGACACAATATGGCCCAAGAGTTTACCTTCTTGCATGGTGAAGTGAGACTTTTTGGGATTCAAAGATAAACCAAACCTGCAACATTTTTCAAATGTTTGTTTGAGATGTATCAAATGATCTTTGTCGGACTTAGAAAAAACTATTAGGTCATCCAGATAGATGACTACGAACTTGTCTCTTTCACCGATGAAAGCGATGTCCATAGCGCATTGGAAAGTGGCACCTGCATTCATTAGACCAAAAGGCTTCTTATCATACATAAAATTACCCCAAGGAGTAGTGAAAGCTGTTTTTTCTTTATCGTTTTGGTTTATGGCAATTTGATTGTACCCAGAGAAACTGTCGATCATAGACATCCTATTTGCCCCAACTACCTTTTCTAAAACATGATCCATTTTGGATAGAGGGTAGTTATCTTTGAGGGAGGACTTATTCAGATTTCTAAAATCAACACACAGTCTAATCTCCCCACTCTTCTTTCTGACCGGAACCAGGTTTGCTACCCAATCAGAGTATCTCAGAGGTACTAATATTTTTTCATCCAAGAGTTTTTTAACTTCCTTTTCGACCATAGGCAATAATATAGGATTTATTTGTCTAAGATTTTGTCTAAAGGGTTTGACACCAGGCTTCAGGGGTATCTTGTGTTCAATCACCGTGGTGTCGTAAGTTCTCAGCTCTTCATAAGACCAAGCGAAAACATCTTTATACTGTCTGAGTAAGCCCCTATACTTGTTTTTTACCTCGAGAGGAAGGTACTTCGATATTTTTACCATTTTAGGATCTTCTTTAGTCCTTATGTCATAGTATTCAAATTCTTCTAGTTGTGGTTGCAGGGTGGATTTCAAGGGTATGTCATTCTGATCGAACAGTCTCTCCAGGGGAATTAGTCCTTTCAGAATCTGATTATTCTTTAGAATCAACATGCGATGATTCATAATCTTTTCCTGGAACTCTTGAGGATCCTCTCCTTCTTGCATGATCCATATGTGATCATTTTGATTCTCTTGATCAATGTGAGTTTTAGAGAAGTCACCCACTGCTTCGAGGAATTTCCTGATCTGTTCGTCATCCTCGAAAACCTGCCAGTGTTGTATGTTGTTCGGGATGGATGGTCTGTGCCTTACCTATATGTGGTATTTTAATTTAAGCTGTAGGGGGAGTGAAGGTTGAGGCTTCCTTGGCTAATGAATCAACCTATAAATTTTCAACTCGTGGGATGAAGTGGATATTTACAGATGAGAAGAAATTTTCCATTAAGTCCCAGGCACAATTCCTGTATGATCTCAGTCTCGGGTGCTTGGCCTGGTATTATCGATTTATCTGTTTGACTATCAACTCTACGTCTCCATATACTTCTAGGTTCTTTATTTTCAGCTTCTTGGCAACTTCCAATCCTAGTATCAAGGATTCATACTCACATACATTGTTGGTATAGTCTATATTCCATTGAATCCTGTAAGAGAAAGGTACAACAAATTTATTTTCAGGTGCCACAAAAAGTACCCCCGCACCTGCTTCTTCACATGATAGAGCACCATCAAAAAACATTTTCCAGATCCCAATGCTATGCATATTTTCTGACTCTTTCTCATCTATGTAATTTTCCTCTGTGCAACTATCTAGACCATCATCAAAAGACAAGATACAATTTCCTAAATCTTGATCCGCAATGTAAACAGGAAAATTGTTAGGATTCTGAGGATCACTCACTGTATAGGCTAACCTCGTTTCCCTGTATAACTGAGTAAGTTGTCCACCAAACACAGGAATAGTGGTGTAAGTCATGTCAAGTTGGAGGGACCCCCCAAGTTTGGCTCCCCATGACCTTGATAGTAGTAAGCCATACTTTAGGGGGATATTAGCAATAACTACATCCATCAGGACGCTTTTGACTGGGACCTGTGCAAGGGTGACTACTAAATCTTTTATCATACCCATGCACTTAACTCTTCTCGAATCAAAAGAGTAGAGATCCTCGTAAGGTCTGGTGATCTCAAGGCCTAGTCTATCCATAATAGTTTTGGGCATCACATTATGTGAAGCTCAAGAGTCTAGCATGCAGTTATGTAGCAGTTGATCATGCACATTTAGGGTGATATAGAAAGGAGCAATTGTGTCTCTGGCACCCTCAAAATGTGGACCGGAAGTGATATTGGGATTATCATATTCCAAGTTTATCACATTGGATTGACTTTCTTGATCTGAACAACCTATCACTTTGGTTATATGTTTACGATATGTGGGATTCTTTGCTAACTCAACCAGAGGGATTGATATTTTGATCCTATTTATCTCATTTTCAAAACTAAAACCGCCACTACCTTTGTCTATTTCTTTGGTTGAGATCTCGAACTCTCTCTTCTCCAACTTATTTGTCTGAGCTGATTTATTACTTGTGATCTTAATTACCGGTGTCTGTGTATCGACCATCTTGATCTCCTTCGTTTGCGTCTCAACCTCCTTCGTCTTTGGATCCACTAAGTCAATCCCTTTAGGTGTTTCGGTCTCCTTTGGGGTGGGAACATATACTTCACCTCTAGGGAGAATTTTCCTGGGTTGAGAAATCAACGCGGATTTGTTTTTAGACCTCAGGTTATACCTAGGTTGGACTTCAGCCATTATTGAATCAGTTACTTCTTGATGGCCAGGGACATCTGTGTTGTTTATGTCATCATCTGCATCTGAGGGTTACTGTGTGCTTAAATACTTTTCATAATATTCTTTAGTTATATAAGGTTGAGTGCAATCGCCACCCATATTTGTCACATCTTATTCTAGACCTTCGAAGTCTTCCAGATCATTCCCTCCTATAAACTTTTCATTTTTTAAAGGGGTTTGAATTTTCTGATCTTCATTTTTAGTCTGTCTTTGTGGATTTTGAAGGTTGGGGTTTCTTCTGAATTCTCTTTTAATGAAAGGATCGGTTTTCGATTGATCCAGTTCCATCCTAGAAATTTTATTCGACAATTCCTTGATTATCCTGGCCATATCGTCCATTTTATCGTCTACAGATATATTAGACCCTGAGGGTCCAGATTATTCCCTAAAAAATCTAGTTTCTCGGTTTCCCATTTCTACCTTAGATTTCAACTTGCCAGAAGCCATCATGTTGGATTTGATTTCTACAACATCATCCTGCATTCGGGTTAGGGTAGCCCCTCTTCTTTCTCTTAAGAGGAGGGCGAAATCAGGTTCGAAAGCTCCTGGGAAGGTTACTTTGGCTGCAGGTTGGGATGGTTTAACTTCGACTGGGATTTTATTATACAGCTTATTAAATCTTTGAATAAATTCCATAACTGTTTCTGAATTCTTTTTCTTTAAAGAGCCGAACTCGGTCAAATAATACAAGTGATCTTTCCTTTCGCCCCATTGTCTAAGGAAAGCGTCTTCTAGAGCATCGTAGGATAATATTGACCCTGTGGGTAGGCTTCAAAACCAGGTTCGTACCTATCCTTCGAAAGTTTGAACAAAAGCCTTGAATACACATCTTCGTGTTCGAGACCTAGGATATTCACGAATTGATCGAATAAATTTATATGTTCGGCTACGGTCTCCTTCTCTTGTAAACTTAGGTAAGTTTTTTATATAATTTTCAAGAAGTTCGTGAAGAGGGACAAGTAGAACCAAAGGCACATATCTTGCAGCCACTTTAGCGAAAACTCTAGGAGGAGGGAGAGGCCCTTGGCCTCCTGCTCCTCCTCCTGGAGCCCCACCACCTCCTAAAACCCCTCTACCTCCTCCTCTAGCGGCTGCCATTGGTACTATTGGATAGGGAAACATGGTTTTATACAGAGGGTTCTGGAACACTAAAAGCAATTTTTTAGCTTCTTCATGAGGTGGGACAACCAAAGACGGGTGATAAGTGATGCGAGGACTTGGATCTTTGGATTTTCAAGAAATGTAATCAGGGGAACCCGTGGGCGTGTAATCCGAGTGTAAGGTATAATATCCTAGATTTGGTGAAGTCGAGAGATCTAACTGAAAAGTTGGCGGGATATCGATCTCTGATAAATCCACTGCAGGGATTTTACCTCTGTATATGTCAGAGGTTATCAAATGGGTTTCACTCTTAGCCTTAGAGAGAGCTAAGATTGGATTGATGGTTTCGTGAGGTGAACTGTGTGAAGTTTAAGGTTCAAATGAACTCTTGATTTTGGTTTGTGGGTACGTAAGTTGGTAGACTGTAGTAGTTGGCTTAGAACCTCTAGTTTTCAGTATTTTTTCGGGATCAGAAACATGTGTGGTTTGTTTTCCTTCTGGGTTTAGTCTGGTATTCCTTTGACTGGATGCTAGCTTATTTAAACGTGGAGTCGCCAAGTGAAAGATAAGAAAAGCCTTTAAAATATGTTCACTCTTTGTTCACTATCAAAGGGTGAAACTTGCGAGAATTTCCTTATTCCTAGCGAAAAGGTTTCGTAACTTCTTTCCTGACAACGACATTAAAAGATGTTGTTCCAGAGTCTGTACTTAAGGATTTTAAAAGTACAGTGTCTAGGCATCCAAAATTTAGTAAGGTGTAAAAAGGGAAGAGAGTATAACTTCGGGAAAGGAAGCTAGGGTTGATTTCTAGGTTGTCGTTGTCTAGCTTCCACCTGTTCCTGGATGGTTATATCCCGTTCGATTGTAGCCCATGAATGTTCAAGTTCTACCTAGATGGTGGTTGTTTTAAGTATAGTATTAAAAATATTTAAAGTGATGTGGGTTTGGTCTGGTAAACCAAGTTCAATATTAGGTTGTCTTACAACGGGAACAGACATAGAGGAACAAAAAATTTAAAAGAAATCTGAAGGTTTTTTATGCTGTATCAATTTGATCTTATAAAGAGAACTTTGAAATTAATGTTAAAGACAAAATGAAAACCACGGGCCTTTTTCCGTAACTGTGTTATATTTGAAATAGAAAGTTTGTGAAATATGAGAAAAACATTTAGTTGTTTATAAAGTAAGGCTCCTATCAAGGGAGAATATCACTCCTTAAACAGAGGAAGAAAATAGAATGAGGAGGAATCTGACGAAGCATAAAGTATGACAACTTAAAGGTTCACAGGTCTTGTATCTGCTATTAGCCGATATAGAGGAAAAACTGTAAACGATATAGATGAATAAAATTTAATCACCACAGTAGAAGTTTTACTAAATTGCGGTGCAACATTCATCATATGCATATAAGCAAAATAAAATTGAATATGAATAACAAAGAGAACAAACTCATAGCATAGTCGTGACAGAATCAGGATTCTCCAGATTGCTTTGTATTAATTCAAAAAGAACATAGCCTCTATTACAATCGACCAAAAAGGTCCAGCCCTTGTTCTTTCTACAAAATGTATATTTATATAGATTTCTATAGTATGGAATCTCAAACGTTCCAGTGGTTTTTAGTTACAATAAAGGAGACTAATCATTTTAATTTTTGGTTTTTGTCCTTATTTGGTACCGAAATCATGCCTCTTCGCCTGCTCTGTGCAAATGATGCACTTCTCCACCAGCTGGGATATTAACTTAGAAGGTTTTGCTTGATTGTTGGCCTCGAAGGTGTAACAATCCTTCACCAATATTGGCAACTTTTCCTCCACCTGTTGGTCTTTGGCGTTGACAAAACATAATTGTACACTTGGTTTAATCAACCATTTATCTATTTAGACTATGTCCATCCGAGTTATTTGTGATATTTCGGCCAATTCTCTTTCTTCATTTTCCTTGATCTTGAGCAGATGTTTGGTTGTATTGATCTGGCCTAGTGTTTCAGTGTTGCCTTCATCGTCGGAACCCAACCAACTTCCATCTAGAAAACCGAAGGTTTCTTCACAAGATTTTCTTATCTCTCTAGCTTGTTGTCTACCTTCAGATATGTCACGCTCCCATTATTTCAACAAGATGTTACCTCGGGTCTGCTCTGAGATAGAAAACCTGGAACTACTGTTTGTCTCCCTTCTCGTCATGGCTATAATAGCCTCCTGGAAAGAAATTCGGGCCGCCCTAGCATCTTTTTCTCCGAGAGTGAGGTTTTCCAAGACTTGATCAATGAGTTGGTAGTTGGTTTGAATCGTTTCTACTTTATCAAGTAGGCCTTGTTAAGCTGCTGACATTCTTTTTCTGATCTCTATATCTTGGGATTGAAATATCCCGATATCAATTACTTGGCTTTCGGCGAAGTCTAATTTGACTTGTAGTTGTTCTATCAATTCTCTTTGTTGGTCTACTTGTGTTTGACTTGTCTGAGCCATCAACTGCATCTGTTCGAGGTCAACTTTGAGCCGCTTGGTTTCCTTTTGATCAACTGCTCGAGTTTGTTCCAAACCTGTATTCGCCTGGTCTATGGAAGTGGCCTCTACTGTAGCTTGTTTAGCCTCTATTGTTTTGATTAAACAATTTTTTCACTTCAGCTGATCCTTTAGGGTCCCGACTGAATATTGGTTGGCTGTAGTGAAAGCCCCCAATGTTCCTGCTATTTGAGTCACAAATTCTTGCTTCTTCACATCTTTTCCATCGGCTAAGATTTTGAATTTCTTGGCTACCTTACCCGCTTCTTGATAAAATTCATTTTTAACGACAACCTTTCTCTTCTTATCAAAGTAGAATTCATTTAGAGGTAGCTCTTCCACTGATATGGGTGCTAATTCTTCACCAAAAATCCAACCTGCGTCTGGTATTCCCTTTGTCGACTGCAGGGGAGTAACATAAACAATGGGATTACTGACTTGTTTAGATGATTTACCTGGAGTAACGATTGAAGTTGGCTCGCTTGGAGGATCGAAAGCCTCAACTTCTTGTTTCGGGCCCCCAATTTGCTCTTCTTTATCCTGTTGTTCTTCTTGGCCAGGTGTTGAATCTTTTGATCCTTTGGCTTTTGTTTTCTGCACCTCTACGGTTGTTGGATTCTCGCCCCGTAATACTAGGGTAAGGCAGCTACGCCTATGTTCTTGGAATTTGGAAACATCAGCCCTCTCTTCAGGTGACATGGCTTGTATCTGAGCCAAAACCTCGGCATACGATCTCGTGCCTCGGAAAATATCATCATGAGGCGAATTTTTGTGCTCAAATCTTTTAAGGCCGCAACTAGCTAAGTGATTACTCACAACCCTCTGTGGGTCGTGTTTCTTGAATTCAATATTAAATAATTTTATATATTCTAAGGCTGCTATCTTAGCCTTTGCATGCCCAAAATCTAATAAAGAATAGGTGTTTAAATGGATGGGGAAAGGTGGCCATACCTTTTTTGAAAACCCCTTCAACTCTTTACTTATGCCACCAATCACAGTTTGCATGGAGATATCGCAACAAGTCAACCTATCAGGTATAAATAATGGTAGATCCTGTGGAGGGATAGAAGCACCAAAAACCCTGATGTATGAAAACTCTTCCTCCATGTACCAGTCGGCCACCCTGCTCAAATTTTCTGCAATGCTATCTGAGATCCGGTGCGGTGGATTACCGAAGATGGCGACATGCATCGGTACCATTACCCAATTGGAGATTTCATATATAAAATCTGAGGCCTTGTCCTCCCAAATATTGGAATGATAGACATGGATAGACTCAGTCTCTGATGGAGCCCATCTCCAACTCATTAAGGGAAAAGGTGTTATGGAACACATGGCATCCATTATGTATGAAAACATAAAAAATGAGGCATCTTTCCCGCTTGCCCTCTGTGTATGATATTCTGTGATTTGACTGGTTAGACTGTATGATAACATTTTGGCCCAGTCGAAAGAAGATCCTTCTGCTACTGTGTACATCAAAGGCACCCATGGGAGGAAAAAATGCGTGGTGTCTTCCCTCTCATACAATCTACAGGTCATCATCGCTACATATTTGAATTGTGGTTCCAAAGAAGATATGGAATAAATTCCATTGTTGTCTACCCTGAACTTTGCTGGGTGTGAGACCCAATCCTTGATCAAATCAGATAAACTTTTCTCATATTGCTCGCATTCCTTCTGTTTAAAACCCTCTAGAAACTCTACATTGCATGTGAAGTCCGACGTGGGTGGTAAATTGTACATCGTTTGTAAGTTTTCTGGTCTAAAGGTCCCAACAGTGACCTTCTACTCGTTGATGATGGTTCTGGTAGGGATGTCTACATGATCTAGCGCCCATCGGATCATGTCATAGTAAAGCAGAAGGTGTGGCCTGGCCGCTACTTTGTGCATCTCTGCTTGGACGATGATCTTGTATTTGGTATTCATGTCATCTTTCTCGTTGTCACTGGAATCGTTCGAACAGTTCACCACATCTGATTGCAAAACCTTTGAGATGTATGACCAGGTTCTTACGGAATCAATGCTTCGAGGTGAAGTATCTGAAATGTTATCAGAGCCTTGTACTGAAATCTCAGCACTTATCTTGGATGCTTTTTGCGGGGCCATGACAAAAGATTGTGACTTAGCTCTCCTGCAATAAAAATGCGTATACATACAAAGATCAGTTTGCTGTGAAAAACTTATCTGCGTGGGATAGAAATGACCTTTATGAATAGAACATAAAGGAAAAATATCTATATCTTCAATCATTTAAAATCTAGGTGTCTTTATGAACAGAACGGTCAAATCATATTTAGAGACAGATTTAGCAATAAAGACCCTATCCTTACTTGTCATTTCGTCGCATTTCCAATTAATGCCATAAATTTTGAGGGTTCATGACACAAGGTGGCGCAAGGAAATTTAAAGTTACCTCGTAGACTATGCATATTATTATTTGTATTGAACATTGATTAAGCTGCCTTAGCTTTTTTTATTAAGCTTACTTAAACTTTAATTAACCTTTCGGTGTTCGCCTTGTCGGGAGTTTTCACTTTAACCTTTTGAGCCTCCAAAACGCGAGATCGTGATGATTAGATTTAGTTAAGAGAGAACGTAAGTACGATTAAGCGTTTAATTAATCATGTTTTAATTTATATCGCGAATTCGCGACTCGGGGCTTCGAAGGTATAGTTTCCGGGAAGAGCGTATGCCGAGTCGCGAAATCCCAAGATCGCGATAATGTGATCTATTTAAATTAGAAGATAAACTGGATTAAGTGTTTTAATTAATTAATTCTTGGGAAATATCACGACTTCGCCAATGGGGTTTTGAAGGTATAGCTTTTGGGAGGCACATACGCCGAGTCGCGAAATCCCGACGGGTTTTAACCATAGTCAAAATTAACCATCCTTGACACTAACCCGGGTTACTTATGTAAAAGTCTCGCAGCTTCGCATATCAGAGTTATGACGGTAACTCTTTTGGAGAGAGTGAACGCTGAGACGCAAAATATCGACAACACTTGACTGGGGTTTAAAGGATTTTACTCTTAGCTTTAACCTGAGGTAAGCTTTTAACCACTTTTCACGACCTCGCATGTCGGGGCTTGTAAATCTTGTGATTTGTATCTCCCGAAGCTCGATATCCCGAGGTACCAATAGTAAAACAAATCATTTAACGATAAAAAGTGGTGACTTATGAAAAATAACATCTTACGCTATTTCGCATGTCGAGACTACTGAAAACTTTAGTTAGTGTCACAAAGTGAAAAAGAACTTAAAGACCAACATTTGATTTAAAAAAAAAAATTATTTAAACCTGTTGAAAAGAGGTGGCTCCAACATAGGCTCCAACTAGGGATCCCGTCTTCCTGTAAGGCGGGAAAAATAGTAGACCACGTGCATGTATTGGGTAAATGGAGTCAATGGCTTTATCCCAAAGAAAACTATTCCTAGGAAAAGGATATAGAGGGAAAAAGAGATTTCATCGTTTACTTGTGAAAATCTTTTCAAAACTCAAATATGTTGCATACTCAGCTATAGTCCCTTTCATGAATTTCTCCTTCTCTTCACTGAATTTAGGTCTGCATTAAGACAAATCAAAACAGTTCTAGGAAATTCAACAGATCTTGTAACTTTTGGCTTGCATCCAACGAAATTCATTACATGTTTTTAATCGGGGAGTCCCATTCGGATTTAGGATTTGGATCCAGTCTCGAGAAAGTTGATTACCAGAGTAGAGTGAAAAATGCATATAACAGCCTTACAGACATCTCAAACATTGCTTCACTGCCAGCGGGCCTGTTCAATACCCCGGTGAAGTTATCTGCCCCCTTTTTGCTGAATTTCCTTTCACCACTTCGAAATATATTTATGCATTTAAATGCTGAGACGAGGGCAATCATTTTTTAATTTCCTTTCATCGTCTTTTTGGACAAAATGGACAATTAAATATAGCTTTCCTTTCACCATCTGTCTTATAATTTACTTTTTAGAACACGAAGTGGGGGCAACCAATTTGTATGAGGGGTGATATCTGCGTAATATTTTGCAATGGAGGTTTGCCAACTTACTTTGATTACTCGGTACCAAACCTCCCTCAACTTTCACCATACCTTAGCCCACAAAGAAGAAGGGGAGAAATTATTTCTAGGGGTCTTCCTTCGAGCAAGGCTCAATTTTTCGAAACTATTGAAAAACATATAATAGTCAGGATCAACCTATGCATCACTTTGTTTAGTAAGAGGCCGAGGAGTTGTGAAGACCAACTTTCTTTCCAAAATCTACTTTGCAGCTTTCAAAATTAAAACACAATATCTTCTCCCCTTGTATGCAAATCCAGAAAGATGTCTGGCCTTTCAGGAAGGTAATATCTGAAAACAAAAAGAAGGGTGACGGATAGAGGTCTGTAAACTGAAAGACAAGAGTCAAATATTAACACTGACTCCTGAAAAGTCTTTTCGGAAGGCTTTACTTTCTCTGCTTATTTTAACTACCTCCTATCTTTATTTTAAGTGAAAAATCTTATGATCCAAAGCGAATAGTTGTTCTTTTAATAACCAGTCAAGTGAAAACATTATATTCATGAGATCATTCCTGTTTCCCTTGAAAACCTTTGGGTTTTTTTTAAGAACAAAAATTTTCAGGAAATCCTACCTTTACCTTACCGTCCATTTCCCCCCCCTTTTTTTTAAATAACGAAAACCTTTTGTATCACATGTTTAGGCAAATTTACTTTCCGGTATATGACGTTACGCTTACTTTTTCGCTCATTTTGACTGCAAGCCGAAAACCTGTAAGAGAACAATACGACGAGTATCAAGGCTTATAAAGGTGTTGATTGTATAAAAAATTCCATATCTCCATCTCTATAAAATCACTGACCAAATTTATTATTGTTGAAAATATACTTACCAAAGGAAATTATGAAATGGAAAGAAAAACAAACTGGTATATATAGGGGAGAATTATATATATATATATATATATATATATATATATATATATATATATTGGCGACTGATTATTGCATATAATGTTTCAAATAACACCCGTTGACAGGGGCATTGAGGATTTCACCGTTCAGATTTTCTAATAGGAAAGAATTCTTTCCTTCGAAAGCTACGACTCTGAATGGTCCATACCAGATGTGGTCAAATTTACCGTGTTTAGCTGAGTCTTCCTTCCTAGCATCCTATCTCAAGACCAAATCACCTAGGAGAAACTCTCTATCTTTTGCCTTACGGTCAAATAATGTTTTCATGTCATCTTGGTATTTCTGCAACCTTTTGTCTACTTCGACCCTGTGTTGTTGCACTTCGATTAGCTGATTTATCCTTTTGGTGACATGATTCAGTTATTCTTTTTAATCTTGCCATAATTTCATCACGAGGAGTGCTAGATTTATCGGTAATACCACATCAGTCCCGTATACCATTTGGAAAGGAAAGGTGTCGATAGATTTTTTCGTGCCTATCTAATTCACCCATAAGGCGTATTTCAAATGTATGTGCCAATATTTTTTTATTATTGTTCAACACTTTCTTAATTACATTTATCAGGATTTTGTTTGAAGACACGGCTAGTCCATTTCCTTGGGGATAATAAGCTGTGGAATGACTGAGTAAAATATTGTATTTCTGGCAGAAGCTGATCATAGCCATAGATTTAAAAGCCTGGGCATTATCGGTGACTATTTTTCGGGGGCAACCAAATCTAGACAAAGTGTTGTCTTCTAGGAAGTCTATCACCACTGAATCTGTTTCCCTTCTGGTTTGAATAGCTTCCACCCATTTAGTGAAGTAATATGTGGTAGTTAAGATCCATTTGTGTTAGGCGCTAGAATGGGGATTAATTTCACCTACGAAATCTAGCCCCCATTGCTAAAAAGGAGCTTCTGTTTTGACTGGAACCAAAGGTAGCGTTGGGAGTTTATGTTTGCCTGCGAATAGTTGGCAAGGGTTACAAGCCCAGACCTTGGCATTGACGTATGAGAAAAGCTTTAGCCAATAATACCCAGCCCTCAGGATCTTGTAAGCTGTCACTCTCCAAGTGTGATGTCCCCCGCATACTCCTTCGTGAAACTCACTTATGACCCCTTCTGTTTCTGATTCGACTAAATAGACCAACAAGAAACCAAGTGGGTCTTTCCAATACAGTTGATTTTTGAAAATACAGTACTTGACCGCGTGTAGTTTTAATGTCCTGGCTTTGGATGGAGATAAGTCGCTTGGGCATTTTAAAGTCATCAGGTAGGACACTATGTTTTTGTACCAGTCTGATGAGACAAACTTCTCTTCAATTTTGATTTCACTTGTTAGCCCATCAAGCTCATTCATGTCTGCATCGCCCTCACATCCCTGTAGGCTATTTATACCGACAACTCTGAAATTAGATTCGGCTAAGAGTTTGGCCAAGCCTTGTCCTTTTACAAATTTTGTTGGTTTTATCTCCAGGTCGAATTCTTGGATTTTGGCAAGCCAACATCCCCTTTTGCCATCGCTATCAGATTGAACAAAAATATCCTTTACAGAACTGGTAGGTACATACGCAATTATCTTATAATGTAGCACATAGGTTCTGGATGCTTTCAATGCCTTCACCATAGCGTACACTTGCTTCTCCATTATATCATATCTCAATTCTGCGTCTCTGAGACTCCTGCTAAAAAAGGCTATCGGCTGCTCAAAACCTTCCTCATTTTTCTGAAGGAGCACTGCAGCAAGCGTGTGCTTGGAGGCAAACGAGAAAATAAGAAACTCCTTTAGGTAGTCAGGGCTTGCCAGCATAGGTGCCTCGCTTATGAATTTCTTGATATGGGTGAATGACGCTTTGGCCTCTGCAGTCCATTTTAATTTGTTGTTGTTCTTCAACATACCTATGATCAATTTTACGATTTCAACGAAATTTGGGATAAATCTCCTTAAAAAAATTATTTTTCCTAAGAACGATTGAATTTCTTTTACATTTCTAGGAATATTTATAGTATCTATTGCTTCAACCCTCTGAGGATCAATTTTAATTCCATCTCTGGACACAATATGGCCCAAGAGTTTACCTTCCTGCATGGCGAAGTGAGACTTTTTGGGATTCAAAGATAAACCAAACCTGCAACATTTTTCAAATGTATGTTTGAGATGTATCAAATGATCTTTTTCAGACTTAGAAAAAACTGTTAGGTCATCTAGATAGATGACTATGAACTTGTCTCTTTCACCAATGAAAGTGATGTTCATAGCGCATTGGAAAGTGGCACCTACATTCATTAGACCAAAAGGCATCTTATCATACATAAAAGTACCCCAAGGAGTAGTGAAAGCTGTTTTTTTCTTTATCATTTTGGTTTATGGAAATTTGATTGTACCCAGAGAAACCGTCGATCATAGACATCCTATTTGCCCCAACTACCTTTTCTAAAACATGATCCATTTGGGGTAGAGGGTAGTTATCTTTGAGGGAGGACTTATTCATATTTCTAAAATCAACACACAGTCTAATCTCCCCACTCTTCTTTCTGACCGGAACTAGGTTTGCTACCCAATCGGAGTATCTCATAGGTACTATTATTTTTGCATCCAAGATTTTTTTAACTTCCTTTTCGACCACAGGCAATAATATAGGATTTATTTGTCTAATATTTTGTCTAAAGGGTTTGACATCAGGTTTCAGGGGTATCTTGTGTTCAATCACCGTGGTGTCGTAAGTTCTCAGCTCTTCATAAGACCAAGCAAAAACATCTTTATACTGTCCGAGTAAGTCCCTATACTTGTTTCTTACCTCGAGAGGAAGGTACTTCGATATTTTTACCATTCTAGGCTCTTCTTTAGTCCCTACGTCATAGTCTTCAACTTCTTCTGGTTGTGGTTGTAGGGTGGATTTCAAGGGTATGTCATTCTGATTGAACAGTCTCTCCAGGGGAATTAGTCCTTTCGAAATCTGATTATTCTTTAGAATCAACATGCGATGATTCACAATCTTTTCCTGGAACTCTTGAGGATCCTCTCCTTCTTGCATGATCCATATGTGATCATTTTGATTCTCTTGATCAATGTGAGTTTCAGAGAAGTCGCCCACTTCTTCGAGGAATTTCTTGATCTGTTCGTCATCCTCGAAAACCTGTCAGTGTTGTATGTTGTTCAGGATGGATGGTCTGTGCCTTACCTCTATGTGGTATTTTAATTTAAAAGCTGTAGGGGGAGCGAAGGTCGAGGCTGCCTTGGCTAATGAATTGGCCTGTAAATTTTTGACTCATGGGATGAGGTGGATATTTACAGATGAGAAGAAATTTTCCATTAGGTCCCAGGCACAATTCCTGTATGATCTCAGTCTGGGCTGCTTGGCCTGGTATTGTCGATTTATCTGTTTGACTATCAACTCTACGTCTCCATATACTTCTAGGTTCTTTATTTTCAGCTTCTTGGCAGCTTCCAATCCTAGTATCAAGGCTTCATACTCACATACATTGTTGGTATAGTCTATATCCCATTGAATCCTGTAAGAGAAAGGTACAACAAATTTATTTTCAGGTGCCACAAAAAGTACCCCTGCACTTGCTGCTTCACATGACAGGGCACCATCAAAAAACATTTTCCAGATCCCAGTGCTATGCATATTTTCTGACTCTTTCTCATCTATGTAATTTTCCTCTGTGTAGCTATCTAGACCATCATCAAAAGACAAGATACAATTTCCTAAATCTTGATCCGCAATGTAAACAGGAAAATTGTTAGGATTCTGAGGATCGCTCACTGTATAGGCTAACCTCGTTTCCCTGTATAACCGAGTAAGTTGTCCACCAAACACAGGAATAGTGGTGTAATTCATGTCGAGTTGGAGGGACCCCCCAAGTTTGGCTCCCCATGACCTTGATAGTATTAAGCCATACTTTGGGGGGATATCAACAATAACTACATCCATCAGGACGCTTTTGACTCGGACCTGTGCAAGGGCGACTACTAAATCTTTTATCATACCCATGCACTTAACTCTTCTCAAATCGAAAGAGTAGAGATCCCCGTAAGGTCTGGTGATGTCAAGGCCTAGTTTATTACTCGTGATCTTAATTACCAGTGTCTATGTATCGACCATCTTGATCTCCTTCGTTTGGGTCTCAACCTCCTTCGTCTTTGGATCCACTAAGTCAGTCCCTTTAGATGTTTCGGTCTCCTTTGGGGTGGGTGCATATACTTCACCTCTAGGTAGAATTTTACTGGGTTGAGAAATCAACGCGGATTTGTTTTTAGACCTCAAGTTATACCTAGGTTGGACTTCAGCCATTATTGAATCAGTTACTTCTTGATGGCCAGGGATATTTGTGTTGTTTATGTCATCATCTGCATCTGAGGGTTGTTGTGTGCTTAAATAATTTTCATAATCTTCTTTAGTTATATAAGGTTGAGTGAAATCGTCACCCAGATTTGTCACATCTTCTTCCAGACCTTCGAAGTCTTCTAGATCGTTCCCTCCTATAAAATTTTCATTTTTTAAAGGGGTTTGAATTTTCTGATCTTCATTTTTAGTTTTGTCTTTGTGGATTTTGAAGGTTGGGGTTTCTTCTGAATTCTCTTTTAACGAAAGGATTGGTTTTCAATTGATCCAGTTCCATCCTAGAAATTTTATTCAACAATTTCTTGATTATCCTGGCCATATCATCCATTTTATCGTTTGCGGATCTATTAGACCCTGAGGGTTCAGCTTGTTCCCTGAAACATTTGGTTTCTCGGTTTCCCGTTTCTACCTTAGATTTCAACTTGCTAGAAGCCATCATGTTGGATTCGATTTCTACAACATCATCCTGCATTCGGGTTAGGGTATCCTCTCTTGTTTCTCTTAAGAGGAGGGAGAAATCGGGTTCGAAAGATCCCGTGAAGGTTACTTTGGCTGCAGGTTGGGATGGTTTAACTTCGACTAGGATTTTATTATACATCTTATTAAATATTTGAATAAATTCCATAACTGTTTCTGAATTCTTTTTCTTTAAAGAGCCGAACTTTGTTAAATAATACAAGTGATCTTTCCTTTCGCCCTATTGTCTAAGGAAAGCGTCTTCTAGAGAATCATAGGATAATATTGACCCTGCGGGTAGGCTTCGAAACCAGGTTCGTACCTGTCCTTCGAAAGTTTGAACAAAAAGCCTTGAATACACATCTTCGTGTTCGAGACCTAGGATATCCGCGAATTTATCGAAGAAATTTATATGTTCGGCTTTGGTCAAGTCTCCTTCTCTTGTAAACTTAGGTAAGTTTTTTATATAATTTTTGGGAAGGTCATGAAGAGGGACAAGTAGAACCAAAGGGATATATCTTGTAGCCACTTTAGCGAAAAATCTGGGAGGGGGGAGAGGCCCTTCGCCTCCTTCTCCTCCTCCTGGAGCCCCACCACCTCCTAAAACCCCTCCACCTCTGAAAACCCCTCCACCTCCTCCTCCGGTGGTTGCCATTGGTACTATTGGATAGGGAAACATGGTATTGTAGAGAGGGTTCCATAGCACTAAAAGCGATTTTTTATCTTCTTCGTGAGGCAGGACAACCAAAGATGGGTGATAAGTGATGCGAGGACTTGGCTCTTTGGATTTGCAAGAAATGTAATCAGGGGAACCCATGGGCGCGTAATCAAAGTGTAAGGTATACTCTCCTAGATTTGGTGAAGTTGAGAGATCTAACTCAAAATTTGGCGGGATATTGATCTCTGATAAATCCACTGTAGGGCTTTTACCTCTATATATGTCAGAGGTTATCGAATGGGTTTCACTCTTAGCCTCAGAGAGAGCTAAGATTGGATTGATGGTTTCGTGAGGTGAACTGTGTGAAGTTGAAGGTTCAAATGAACTCTTGATTTTGATTTATGGGTACTTAAGTTGGTAGACTGTAGTAGTTGGCTTAAGGGAACCTCTAGTTTTCAGTATTTTTTCGGGATCAGAAACAGGCGTGGTTTGTTTGCCTTCTGGGTTTAGTCTGGTATTCCTTCGACCATATGCTAGCTTATTTAAACATGGAGTCACCAAGTGAAAGATAAGAAAAGCCTTTAAATGATGTTCACTCTTTGTTCACTATCAAAGGGTGAAACTTGCGAGAATGTTGTTATTCCTAGGGAAAAGGTTTCGTAACTTCTTTCCTGACAATGGCACCAAAATATTTTGTTCCAGAGTCTGTACTTAAGGATTTTAAAAGTACAGTGTCTAGGCATCCGAAAGTTAATAAGGTGTAAAAAGGGAAGAGAGTATAACTTTGGGAAAGGAAGCTAGGGTTGATTTCTAGGTTGTCGTTGTCTAGCTTCCACTTGTTCCTCGATGGTTACATCCCGTTCGATTGCAGCCCATGAATGTTCAAGTTATACCTGGGTGGTGGTTGTTTTAAGTATAGTATAAAAAATATTTAAAGCGACATGGGTTTTTTCTGGTAAACCGGGTTCAATATTAGGTTGTCTTACAACGGGAATAGTCATAGAGGAACAAAAAATTTAAAAGAAATCTGAAGGTTTTTTATGCTGTATCAATTTGATATTATAAAGAGAACTTTGAAATTAATGTTAAAGACAAAATGCAAATGAAAGGCCTTTTTCCGTAACTGTGTTATATTTGAAATAGAAAGTGTGTGAAATATGAGAAAAACATTTAGTTGTTTATAAAGTAAGGCTCCTATCAAGGGAGAATCACACTCCTGAAACAGAGGAAGAAAATAGAATGAGGAGTAATCTGACGAAGCATAAAGTATGACAACTTAAAGGTTCACAGGTCTTGTATCTCCTGTTAGCCGATACAGAAGAAAAACTGTAAAAGATATAGATGAATAAAATTTAACCACCACAGTAGAAGTTTTACTAAATTGCAGTGCAAGATTCATCAGATGCATATAAGAGAAATAAAATTGAATGTGAATAACAAAGAGAAAAGGTGTCATGGAACATTCATCCGATGGAGCCCAGCTCCAACTCATTAAGGGAAAAGGTGTCATGGAACACATGGAGTCCATTATGTATGCAGACATAAAAAATGAGGCAGCTTTCCTGCTTGCCCTCTGCGTCTGATATTCTGTGATCCGACTGGTCAGACTATCTTATAACATTTTGTCCCAGTCAAAAGAAGATCCTTCTGCTACTGTGTACATCAAAGGCACCCATGGGAGGAAAAAATGTGTGGTGTCTTCCCTCCCGTACAATCTACAGGTCATCATCGCTACGTATTTGAACTGTGGTTCCAAAGAAGATATGGAATAAATTTCATTGCTGTCTGCCCTGAACTTCGCTGGGTGTGAGACCCAATCCTTGATCAAATCAGATAAAATTTTCGCGTATTGCTCGCATTCCTTCTATTTAAAACCCTCTAGAAACTCTGCATTGTATGTGAAGTCCGATGTGGGTGGTAACTTGTACATCGTCTGCAAGTTTTCTGGTCTAAAGGTCCCAACAGTGACCTTCTACTCGTTGATGATGGTTCTGGTAGGGATGTCTACATGATCTAGCGCCCATCGGATCATGTCATAGTAAGGCAGAAGGCATGGCTTGGCCGCTACTTTGTGCATCTCTACCTGGACGACGATCTTGTATTTGGTAGTCATGTCGTCTTTCTCGTTGTCACTGGAATCGTCTGAACAGTTCACCACATTTGATTGCAAAACCTCTGAGATGTATGACCAGGTTCATACGGAATTGATGCTTCGAGGTGAAGTATCTGAAACGTTATCAGAGTCTTGTCCCAAAATCTCAACACTTGTCTTGGATGATTTTCGTGGGGCCATGACAGAAGATTTCAACTTAGCTCTCTTGCAATAAAAATGCGTATACATACAGAGATCAGTTTGTTGTGAAAACTTATTTGCGCGGGATAGAAATGACCTTTATGAATAGAATAGAAAGGAAAAAGATCTATATCTTCGATCATTTAAAATCTAGGTGTCTTTATGAATAGAACGGTCAAATCATATTTAGAGACAGATTTAGCAATAAAGACCCTATCCTTACTTTCCGTTTCGTCGCATTTCCAATTAATGCCATAAATTTCGACGGTTCATGACACAAGGTGGCACAAGGAAATTTAAAATTACCTCGTAGACTGTGCATATTATTATTTGTATTGAACATTGATTAAGATGCCTTATCTTTTTTTATTAATCTTACTTAAACTTTAATTAACCTTTCGACGTTCGCCTTGTCGGGAGTTTTCAATTTAACCTTTCAAGCCTCCAAAACCCGAGATCGCGATGATTAGATTTAGTTAGGTGAGAACGTAAGTAGGATTAAGCGTTTAATTAATCATGTTTTAATTTATATCGTGAATTTGCGACTCGGGGCTTCGAAGGTATAATTTCCGGGAGGATCATATACCGAGTCGCGAAATCCCAAGATTGCGATAATGTGATCTATTTAAAATAGAAGATAAATTGGATTAAGTGTTTTAATTAATTAATGTTTGGGCAATATCGCGACTTCACCACTCGGGGTTTTGAAGGTATAGCTTTTGGGAGGCGCATACATCGAGTCGCGAAATCCCGACGGGTTTTAACCATAGTCAAAGTTAACCATCCCTGACACTAACCCGGGTTACTTATGTAAAAGTCTCGCGGCTTCGCATATCGGAGTTATGATGGTAACGCTTTTGGAGAGAGTGAACACCGAGATGTGAAATCCCGACAACACTTGACTGGGGTTTAAAGGATTTTACTCTTAGCTTTAACCTGAGGTAAGATTTTAACCACTTTTCGCTACCTCGCACGTCTGGGCTTGTAAATCTTGTGATTTGTAACTCCCGAAGCACGATATCCTGAGGTACCAAAAGTAAAACAAATCATTTAACGATAAAAAGTGGTGACTTATGAAAAATAACATCTTACGCTATTTCGCATGTCGGGACTACTAAAAACTTTAGGTTGTAAGTGTCACGAAGACCAACATTTGATTTTTAAAAAAATTATATTTAAACCAGTTGAAAAGGCGGCTTCAACAGGAATAACAGTTGTTGATGATTATTTGGTGAGATTGGATCTCCTAGGACTTCCCAAGAATTGGCACAGTTATCAAGACTCTGTCAATGGAAGGGAAAAATTTCCAGATTGGGAATGACTATGGTCAAATCTAGCGCAGGAGGAGTTCAGGCAGAACACCAGAGATGGATCTTCATCAAAACATGATGATGAAGAGGATTGTGCTTTGGCTACCAAGGAAAGGAAAGGGAAGGGGAAGAAATTCCATTCAAAATCTGATTCTAAAGTCAAGAAGATGGATTTGTCCAAAGTGAAGTGTTTTCACTGTCACGAACATGGGTATCTTGCTACTAACTATCCGCAGAAGAAGAAGAACAAGAAGGATGTTGGAGTTGCAACTAGTGATGCCCTTGCCTCACAATTTGAACTTGACTTCTCTTTGATCGCATGCATGGATTCAAGTGCATTGGGATCGATGTGGTATTTGGATAGTGGTTCTTCCTTCCACATGACGGGATATAAGGATCTTTTCAGTGACTTGGAGGAGAGAGATCTCAAAATGCATATAGAGATGGACGACGATGGACGATACAATGAGACTGGCATTGGTACCATTACCTTTCAGAGGGAGTTAGGTAAACCATTTCAATTGAAAAATGTTATGCATGTTCCAGATCTGAAGAAAAATCTGGTCTCAGTTGCAATGTTGGAGGACAGAGGCTATGACGTTGTTTTCAGCAGTGGAAAATATTTTATGCAACATAAACAACGGTTCAAGTCAAGAAGATAGGGAATAGATTTAAGAATATCTACAAGCTGGAGGTAGATGGATGCACTGCCATGATGGGAAAGGTAGAAAAAATGGTGAGCCAGGATGAGGGCGAATTATGGCACAGGCGATTGGGACATCTTCATCATGGAGCCTTGAAAATCATGCAGAATATATATACTAGACTTCCAATGGGAACACTTGCTCAGTTAGATCAGTGCAAGGGTTGCACCATGGGGAAGTATGTAAAGTCCACCTTTCATGAAAAGGAGAACCATGCTTCAGTGATCCTGGCGAGAGTTCACACAGACGTGTGTGGAACATTCTTGGTTGCTTCAACAACAAAACATAAGTATTATGTTATTTTTGTTGATGACTTTTCTCATAAATGATGGATCTTCTTCATGCAGAAGAAGGATCAAACATTCTCAAAGTTCTGTGAGTTTAAAGAATTGGTAGAGAAAGAATCGGGGAAGAAAGTGAAGGCTCTGAGGAGCGATAATGGTGGAGAATACATATCTAACGAATTCAAAGACTTATGCAAAAAAGAAGGAATTCGAAGAGAACTCATAACGCCTCATAAATCACAACAAAATGGGGTAGCAGAGAGGAAGAACAAAACAATCGTGGGTGCAACAAGAGCGATGTTGCATGATCAGGGCCTGCCAGTGAATTTGTGGGTGGAAGCATACAACACTACGGTTTATGTGAAAAATTGTTGTCCTCATAGAGTACTTGGAATGAGTACACCTGAAGAAGCTTTCACTAGTAAGAAACCTGATGTTTCTCATTTTAAGATTTTTGGCTCATTTTTTTATGTGCATGTGACTAAGAATGCCAGGAAGAAGTTGGAGTCGACTGCTGAAGTTAGGATATTTGTGGGGTACACGTAAACACCCCATAATTATCATGTGTATTTTCCTAATAGTAAGATGATTGTTATGTGACGGGATACAAAATTCGATGAAGGGAAAGCCATGTGGTTGTCGCTTGAGAGGGAGCTAGATACATGGCTCTCATGAGAAAATGTATTGTGAGTGAACCATATTCCTTTCAAGAAGCAATGCAGGATCCCATTTGGGTAGATGAAATGGTGGAGGAGTATGACTCCATTGTCAAAAACAGTGCATGGGAAATTGTCCCAAGACCAGTCGACAAATCAGTGGTAGGTTTGAGATGGATCTACAAAGTAAAGCAAGTTGTTGATGGGAGTGTTGAGAAATACAAGGCCATGTTTGTGCCCCGAGGCTTCTCACACATCGAGGGGATAGATTATGATGAGACCTTTTCACCTGTCACAAGGTACTCTTCCATAAGATCCATCCTTGAACTCTCAACGCAGATGGGCTGGCGCATTCATCAGATGGATGTAAAAACCACGTTTCTCAATGGGATCATTGAGGAAGAAGTGTACATTGAGCAGCCAGAAGGTTTTGAGACCTTTGATAGGGAGTCACATGTGTGCAAACTCAAGAGAGCATTGTATGGGCTAAAGTAAGCACCTCATGCTTGCTACACTTAGATAGACAACTATTTCACCGGATTGGGCTTCACCAAAAGTGAAGCGGATGCAAACCTATACCAAATTGTGGTGGAGGGTAAGATTTTAATCATTTTTCTTTATGTTGATGATTTAATACTGACTAGTGATGAGAAACTGATACACTCATGCAAGAAGGACCTTGCAAAGGAATTTGAGATGAGGGATTTGGGCCTTCTTCATTATTTCCTTGGATTGGAAATATGGCAGCAAGATGGTGAAATTTTTGTGTCTCAAGGAAAGTATGCAATGGAGATACTGGGTAAGTTTCACATGGAAGGCTGCAAACCCATGGATACTCCTCTTCCAGGAAACTAGAGGAAAGAGGATGCTACTTCTGGAGAGGTAGTGGATGCTATTGTCTATCGAAAGTTAGTTTGTTCGCTAATGTATCTAGTGAACACGAGACTAGACATTTTCTATGCAGTTAACCAGTTGAGTCAAGCGATGGTTAAGCCTACCAAGATCTTTTGTAAGGCGAGTAAGCATGTCCTGATATACGTGAGGGGCACATCTGAGTATGTCTTATGGTACAAACAAATGGATGAGGTGAAGTTGCATGGCTTCATCGATGCAGATTGGGCGGGCAACCCAACGGACAGAAAGAGCACATCAGGGGGGATCTTTAGTATCAAATCTACATTTGTTTCTTGGTACAACAGGAAGCAGAGATCCATGGCACTCATTTCAGTGGAAGTGGAATAAATGGAAGTGATTCAAGCTGCATGTGAGGCTATCTGGATGAGAAAGATCTTGGTTGGTTTGTTTGGTTCTCATTTAGATTCGACAGTGATTCATTGTGATAATCAGAGTTGCCTTAAACTCTTGATTAATCCTATGTTTCATGATAGATATAAGCATATAGATATTGTTAGGACCACATATTGTACCCTTTTTGCCCATACTTTTTGCTATTATTTTACCCTTCATCACCTGCATTTTGACTTATACTATCATTTCATCTGATCATTCCAAGGTATACAACGTCCTTTCTCATTATTTTATG